>VNJQ01001332.1:0-72977 GCA_008042515.1 Drosophila truncata | reverse complement strand
CAGGCAGGCAGGCAGGCAGGCACACACACCCCCCCCCCCCCCCCCCCCCAACCCCCCTTTCGGGTGGCAACAAAGCCAAATAAAGCTGAATTAGCTAAATTCGAGGTAGGAACCCGCCCCGTACACACATGCGTCAATTTCCAGTCATGCGTAACCTTTCCTAACTCGATTCGACACTGGAAAAAAATGGTATTACTTGAAGATATATTTAGATACTTTGGCTGTTAATGAAATATGTTGGAATACTGGGGAGTAGAGCTAAATATCGATGATTTTTAATATCGATTTATCGAAATTTTTAAAAAGAAAACCTCGATGTATTAATAATCGATGTTTTCGATAACAATAATTTCTAAAACAATAATTAGAGCTAAAAATCGATGATTTTTAATATCGATCTTTCGAAATTTTGAAAAAGAAAACATCGATGTGTTAATAATCGAGGTTTTCGATAACAATTATTTCTAAAACAATAATTAGAGCTAAATATCGATGATTTTTAATATCGATCTTTCGAAATTTTTAAAAAGAAAACATCGATGTGTTAATAATCGAGGTTTTCGATAACAATTATTTCTAAAACAATAATTAGAGCTAAATATCGATGATTTTTAATATCGATCTTTCGAAATTTTTAAAAAGAAAACATCGATGTGTTAATAATCGAGGTTTTCGATAACAATTATTTCTAAAACAATAATTAGAGCTAAAAATCGATGATTTTTAATATCGATCTTTCGAAATTTTTAAAAAGAAAACATCGATGTGTTAATAATCGAGGTTTTCGATAACAATTATTTCTAAAACAATAATTAGAGCTAAATATCGATGATTTTTAATATCGATCTTTCGAAATTTTTAAAAAGAAAACATCGATGTGTTAATAATCGAGGTTTTCGATAACAATTATTTCTAAAACAATAATTAGAGCTAAATATCGATGATTTTTAATATCGATCTTTCGAAATTTTTAAAAAGAAAACATCGATGTGTTAATAATCGAGGTTTTCGATAACAATTATTTCTAAAACAATAATTAGAGCTAAATATCGATGATTTTTAATATCGATCTTTCGAAATTTTTAAAAAGAAAACCTCGATGTATTAATAATCGATGTTTTCGATAACAATAATTTCTAAAACAATAATTAGAGCTAAAAATCGATGATTTTTAATATCGATCTTTCGAAATTTTTAAAAAGAAAACATCGATGTGTTAATAATCGAGGTTTTCGATAACAATTATTTCTAAAACAATAATTATAATCATTATCAGAAATTTTGAAAAAGAAAACATCGATGTATGAATAATCGAGGTTTTCGATAACAATTATTTCTAAAACAATAATTTTAATAATTAACAGAAATTTTGAAAAAGAAAACATCGATGTCTTAATAATCGATGTTTTCGATAACAATTATTTCTAAAACAATAATTATAATAATTAACAGAAGCAGAAATAAGGTTTTTCTTCATATAAAAAGTATTAAAAAAAATTAAAACAGAAAATTAAGAAACGAAAAATATTTGTTTATAAATTTGTAAATTAAAAAAGAATTTTTTATATAAAATAATACAAATCAAAAGCTATCTCTTCAGTTCTCTCTGTGTATATTAGATAGATAGAGAGAGAGACGCGCATAGAGAGAAAATGAGAGCGTAACTATTTGTTACGTAGAAACAGCGAAAGATCGGAAAAGCACGTGGCAAGCGTTGATAAGCTACTTTTTGCGTGTGTGCCAATGTATGTAGGTGTGTGTATGTTTTTATGTGTGTGCGGCGGCGTGTGTGCCCTGTTATCACCATTAATTTGCCTCAGCTAAAAATTTGAATTTCGAATTAAAAATGTGCATATTTTATTTTCATTGAACAACCACAAGAAGAATCCAAGAATTCACAGGGAGATAAGGTGTGTGGGAATTTGTAATAAATTTTTAATTATTCTAAAAAACACACAAAAATGATTAGAATTAATGTTTAACAAGAAATATTTGTTTCACAGAAAATTTTATTATTATCAAAAAAAAGTACTTCCAAGAACTAGAAAATATTTAATTCATGGAAAAGAATTTAGGATTTTTATTATTAAATATTTAAATACATTTGAAAACAAAAAAACACAACAAATGATGTTCCAATTAAGGGTACAAGCTGAGTAATATTTTAATTAAATCAAATTAAATATAATTGCCTGATCTGTTGCCTCTAATATTGGGCTCTCTAAATGCGAACTAAATGGTAAATTGGCCTAAAATGATTATTTTGTTGTATTAACTTTGATGGCTTTATTATATTAAATTGATTGCAATTAAAATAAATGCTGGAAATATTAATAAAGCCATTAAAATATCAACAAAATGCTAAAAAGCAGAAAATAAAATAAATATGATTTATGGAAGAGTTGTTATTATTATTATGGTGACATATTAAATAGGTTTTGTCTTAAATAAATATAAAATATTATTTTTATAGTGGAATTTAATATTTATAATAGATCTTTAACCTTTGCTTTCTATTACTTGCCCTAATAAATACTTTTAAAAATTAGTTTAACCCTTTTTTTTTCATTGTTTTTCCTTTGCAGACAAATTCTTGGGCCAACACAATCCCGGTCACCGTAATAGCACCAGCAGCGAGGCCACCAGCGAGGACATTGAGTCAAGTAGAGAGCATCTGAACAGGACCAAGGGCAATGCTCTCCTGCCGAATGGCAGCCACCCGATGGGGCAGCCCAACAAGCGTTCAAAGCGTCAGCAAAAGTCACGCAATCAACAGCAGCAGCAACATCAACAGCAGCAGCAGCAGCAGCAGCATCATCAGCAGCAGCAGCAGCCACAACATCAACAGTCACTATCAACCGAATCTGGTCAAAAGTTTGGCGGCAAAAATGGTAAACAGCAGCAGAATGGCAAATGGAATCGCCAACAGCAGAATGGCCAACAGACCACAATGAATCCCAACCATCAACAGCAGCAGCAGCAGCTGCAGCAGCAGCAGCAGCAACAGCAACACAATCAACCAAAGCGTGGCAACAACAAGAAAAAGAACAACAACAATGGGGGAGGTTCTTCTAACAACAACCAGAACAACAACAATAATCACAACAAGAACGGCGGCAATCCCACAACACGCAAACATCTAAACAGCAACAGCACCGACAGCAGCAGCAGCAGCAGCAGCAGCAGCTCCTCCTCGGCTCTGAGCTCACCCAACAGTTCGCCCACAAGTTCACCGCATGTGAATGGCAACCGGAAAAGGATCGAACGATCCTTAATGCCAGGAGCAGCTTTAGAATGGCGCCGTGAACGTGAACGTGGCAGGCAGAATGCCAACTTTTTGGTGCCGCCACTGCGCCAATACGAGCAGCTGGATGTGGACGACAGGACATTGGTGCAGCAGCTGCGACGCCATGTCATCGATCATCATCTGCTTCGAGTCTACGGTTATCCCGTAGATTCGGTGATCCATGACGGGGCCATTGAGATCTTCAAGTGTATGCCGCACATGAGCTTTGCCGCTGCCTTGGCCGAAACAGCACCGTCGGCGGTAACTGTTATCAATTACAATGACGGTTTAATGCAGCGGGAACTGGAGTCGAGTGACTCGGGGAATAGTTCACCGCAGTCCCTGGACTCGGAATCCGGTGGCGATTGGAGTGGCAGCGAATGTGAATCCAGCTCGGGATCATCAACAACATCAACATCATCATCGTCGTCGTCAGCGTCTGCATCTTCGTCTTCATCGTCCTCATCCTGCAGCAACAGCAACAGCAACAGCAACAGCCACAGCCACAGCAACAGCCACAGCAACCACAACAGCAACACCTCATCATCATCAGCTGGGGATCTAAGTCTAAATGAGCTCAAATACTGCCGCCAATACACCACCGTTCAGGTGGAGCGGAGTTTGGCCAAACCCTGTGCCCGCTGCAAGCGTCATTTTGTGGTCGATGAACTGACCGGGGAATATCTAACCCAAGAGGAATGCATATATCATTCCGGTAAATATCAACGCTACTACGATGGCGTCTGCATGGGACGCTGGAGTTGCTGCAGTGAAACGGATGAGGCCTCGCCAGGCTGTTGTCACAGCGATCGGCATGTATGGACCGGTTCGGTGGTGGGCGTTAATGGACCGTATTATGATTTTGTACGGACCCAGCATCGCAGCAGCAGCAGCAGCAGCAGCAAGGCGAAGGAGGAGGATGAGGAGGAGGAGGAGGATAATAATAATAATAATCATCATCATCATGCCGTCTATGCCTTGGACTGTGAAATGAGCTATACGGGCCGTGGTCTGGATGTTACCAAGGTCTCGCTGGTGGCCCTTAACGGACAATTGGTCTACGAGCATTTCGTTCGTCCCGAATGCGATATTATTGACTATAATACCCGATATTCGGGCATCACAGAGCGTGACTTACGCTCCGGTGGCGGTGCCAAGACTCTGGCCGAAGTTCAGCGTGATCTCTTGCAATTAATATCCGCCGATACCATATTGGTGGGTCATGGCCTGGACAATGATCTGCGTGCGCTGCGCTTAGTTCATAATACCCTCATTGATACCTCAATCTCGTTCCCGCACTGCAGTGGCTTTCCCTACCGGCGGGCGTTGCGTCACTTGACCAAAGTTCATCTGAAGCGCGAAATCCAGAGCGGGGACGGGACCACAGGACATAGCAGCTTTGAGGATTCAAGGGCATGCATGGAATTGATGCTTTGGCGGATCAATCGGGAACTTATGGAGCCCAACTGGACCTGGGATGATTGATATTGTTGCAGCAGCAGGAGGAGCAGGAGGAGGAACAGCAACGGGAGGGGAAGGCATTGGGTGGGTAGGGTAGAGATATTTAGGGGGGGTTTAAAAAAAATAGGGGGCCAGCAAGTACTTTTAGTTTATTAGGATCTAGAATTCTAGAATCTAGAATCTAGGAACTAGCCACTAGCCTATTAGCCGTCGTTCGTCGTATTCAAAGAAAAAAAAAAAAAAAAAAAAAAAAAAAAAAAAAATAAAAAAAAAAAACAAAACATAAGAAGAAAAATAACCAAAATCTCAGCCGGGAGCCCAGAGAGAGAGAATGCCAACTGGCAATCAAAGGATCAAATCTATGCTGGCGGGACATCTGAAGGGAAATACCAGAGATGATCTCAGATGCCGTGATCAGGATACACCTTGAATTTTGATAGCCAGAAGGATGGGGGCTCGGCGCTTACATACACACACATATATATATGTATATATGTATATATACACAAAGATATATATATAAATATATATATATACCAGAAAAAATTAACAAATGACAATGAAAACAGAAAGTTGAAGAGAGCAAGTAAAGTAAAGAAATTAATCTATACTATATATATATATATATATTTTGTAAGCGTATATTTATAGAGAAGAGTATATAAAAAAGAAATAGAACTTTTAATTTACATATATGTGTATATGTGTATATGTATATGTATGTATATAAGCATATTGTTTTTTTTTTTTTTTGATTAAGTGTTTAAATATTTTTTTTGAACCACGAGAAAATGTACTGAAGTTTTAGCTGTGATGTTTTTTTCACTTTCTCACACATATATACACCAACACACACACACACACACACATACACAAAAAAAATTAAAAGAAATCCACAAAAATATATACCTAAAAAAAATCTTTTTTAAAGAGAGACAAAAAACCAACCACGAAAGGCAATCCAAATACTTTTATTTTTGACCAAAACTTTCAAAGAAAACTGAAACAAAAACAAAAAAAACAATCACTCCATTTTTTTAATCATAAAACTTACTTTTAGGTTTTCGTTTCGATTTAACTATTATTATTATTATTATCCTTTTATGTTTATTATTATTTTTTAGTTTCGAGTACGAATGAAGCATCTCATAAGACATAAACATAGGATTTCGAAAGGAATAGTGTGACCTTACTTAGTTAGTTTTGGTCCTTCGCTTTCTCCTATGTTTATGGTTTTCCTTTTTTTTTTTATATTCCTCGTTTTTATTATTTATTTCAAAGATTTTTTTTCATGCGACAAAGTTCATTGGAAAATTTACTGCAAATGTATAATTTTTCACATTGTACTTCACACACACACACACACACCTACACACTCACACCACACACACACACAAACACATTGTAGACCTTAAGCGATATATTTTTGTTTTCTATCGAAACTATCGACGATTAAGCACTATTCCTGGATAATCCCCTGAAAGAGAGAGGAATACTTTATTCGAAAATCGATGTTCCTAGCAGCATAAGTTGAGCACAAAACAAATACACTGTAATATGCATGTATTTTTATATATATATATATATAAATATATATATATATATTATTGAAGAGAAAAAGAAGAAAAAAAAAACGATTCAATTGACACGAAAAATAAAAGAAACAAATGATTTGTTTAATATTTGAAATATCACCTAAAAGCAACTTGTTGTTCTTATTCGAACTGGAAATGGGAAGTTTGGGAAAAAGTATCGAACTTTGATGTAAAAATCGATTTGAAACTCGATAAAATTCGATGTTTTGCCAGTTGGAAATGCAAAGTGATGCTGAAATCGATTTCAAACTCGATAAACATCGATGTTTTGCCAGTCGGAAATGGAAAGTAATGCTGAACTCGATTTTAAACTCGATAAACACCGATAAACTGTAACTATAACTGGCAAGAGACAACTTAGCATCTCTTCTGGTAATAAATCAGCATAATTCTCCCTGTACACCTGGCGGATGAGTAATATTTTTATAAATATAAAAATTTTCAATGTTTTTTATTATTATTCTTAATCGATAAACACCGGTATGTTGATATATGGAAACTGGGCACCTCTTTTGGTAAGAAATCAGAATCTGGTAAAGGTATCACGCCCATTTATTGTCACCGCACACATGGCGTATGATTAATATTTTTTCTTTATAAATTTTTAAAGCGAAAAAGAAATTGAGCTGTAAATTCATGTACATATAGCGTGACAACGGCACGTTGACCCGAAAAAAAACGTAATATCTCAAAAATTTTCCCCAGATCTTTCTTTTTTGGGAAATTTTCGCCACTTGTCTTTGGTATTTTGATTATTTTTTTTTTAGGAGGGGGAAGCCCAACCAAATGTTAACTTAGGGGAATTTAATTACCTTGGCCAAATGCTTACAGACCGCGGTGTTACCTTATTGCGGCGACAATCAAGATCAAACCGCATGTGTTTTTTATTTTTCTGTTTCTAATTTTTACTTGGTTTTTTTTTTTGCTTTTAGTTGACTTTTTTCAGCTGACTGATGTCGGCCCTGCAGTGCGAGGTCAGTGCATAAAGAGATGTAAAACCCAACGAGATAATACAGTAAATCTCAAAGAAAATTCTAATTTTAAAAGTTAATAAAATAAATTTGACTTTTGATACTTTTAAATGATGTTTAAAAGAATTTTTGAAGTTTTTATATTTATTTTAGCCTGAATAGACTTTAAATATTAAAAATTAAAATGATAAATAATTAAAAACGATAAAAATAAATGATTAAAAATTTTTTATGAATATAAAACAGATTTTGAAGATTTTTCTAGGGTTTATAAATTTTCTAGATATATTTTAGCTTGGATATGAACTAAATATATTTATAAATAAATAAAATATAAAATAAAATATTTGAAAACAACAAAAATAAAATTATTGAAACATTTTAATTAATTTTCTAGAGTTTATAGACATTAAATATTAAAAATTAAATTGATAAATAATTGAAAACAAGAAAAATAAAATGATTGAAAATTTTCTATGAACATAAAACAGATTTTGAAGATTTTTCTAGGGTTTATAAATTTTCTAGATATAATTTTAGCTTGGATATGAACTAAATATATTTATAAATAAATAAAATATAAAATGAAATATTTAAAAACAACAAAAATAAAATAATTGATTAACATTTTTCTTGCTATAAATGTGAAATATGTGAAATGTACCTGTTAGCCAGTGTTCCCTGTACTTGGATCTGCATCATTTCGATGGCTGTAATGGCCAACAGCTGTAATGCCAACTTGCGGAAGCATTTCGCATCTGTGTGATCAGCTGAGGGCTGCTGCTCTCGGGCTGAAAATTAAAGCCAAATATATATAAGTGTTTGCTTAACTAAGTAATTAGCTAACGGCGAGTGCCGAGATCAGGTAAAAAAACAAAAAAAAAGGTATTTCAGGCATTTTTGCGTCGCAGGTTGCATATACAAAAAATACAAAAATATACAAAAAATGTGTAAATACATATATATAAAGAAAATATATAGTAAACTCTTTTACAGTGCGATGCTGCTGCTGCTGCTGCTGCTGCTGCTGATGCTGCTGCTGCTAGTTAACATCTACGAAGCAAAGGTTATCAGCAGCCATCGCTGACGTCAGTCCACTTTTCGCCATGTTAGCATTCAAGTGCGAAAAGAAAATGCCTCAGTATGTGTGTGTGTGTGTGTGTGTGTGTGCCTTTTTTCTCTTATTTTTGATATTTATTTATGTTTTTTTTGTGTGCAGTGTAAAGCAGTGAAAGTAGAAAGTGATTCAAGAGGTGGCAGCATGTTAATGATGATGCTAAAGTCACGCTGATGACGAAATTTCAAGCTGCACTCGAAAAAAATATAAACTAAGCAACATTCAGATGTTTTTGACAGATTTTTAAATAATTTTTAAGCTTTAGAATTCACAAATTAAAAAAATTGCCAAGAAAAAAACGGTAAAAAAATGTCAAAATTAAGTTCCACAAGACTGGATCGTATATCTCTCTCGCTCTCTACCCCTCTTAGGTTCCACTCTCCAGGGCGAAAAGCCACAAAGCAAGGAACAAAATGCGCGCGCCAAAAATCAAGGAAGAGGATAAGAGAGAAAATTGTTTTGTTTCACTCACACATTTACATTGTTTATTGCTGCTGCACATCTCAATGGCGAGTTAGTAAACACAAAACACACAATTAGCGGTACCTCTTACATTTTTTGCACTTGCACATAAAAAAAACAAAAAACAAAACAAAATAAGAAGCCAGGAACAAACGCACTGATCTGGCTATGCACACACACACACATACATTAATATGAAAACACACACACACACAAAAAAAAAAGAAAAAACCTTCTATGTATGTGTGTATGCATGCGGCCCGGCTTTTTTTTTTGTGGGGCTCTTCCAGGCATTGGCCCACACTTTTCACTGCCTGGGCACGCTGCTTTCCCGCACTTTTCATCACTGCACTGGTTTTTCGCGTTAGTTATTCGTTTGCATTCACCTTTTATCGCTGCGGCGATCTGCCACACACAGAACTTTTTGTTTTTCTTTTGCCCCTCCGTTTCGATCGTTTTTCTTTTGTCCCCCCGTTTCGCTCGTTTTTTTTTTGCGTCCCTGCTTTCATTTTGGGGCTTGAAGGCTTTCTAGGCATTTCACTAACAGTTTTCACGGCACGGGCTTATTGTTTTTCCGCCGTAAGTTCTCCGCTTTTCACTTTTTCGACCGATCGCCAGGCAGCAGCAGCCATTTTTCATTTGCTTTTAGCGCGCTTTCGTCCGTTTTGCCGGGTTTTGCAATGTGTATGTATGTGTGTACTTGTGTATTTGGGTTTTAGAACGAAAAAAAGTACTAAAACAACCCGGCTTTCGTTTTTTCGGGCTATTTAAGCTTGGCCCTCACTCACTAACACTTTTCACGGCAAGGATTCACTGTTTTTCCGCCGTAGTTTCTCTGCTTTTCACTTTTTTCAACTGATCGCCTTGCAAGCATGCGTCTGCGTTCCTTTTTTTCAGCGTTTGATTTTCCATCGTTTCGTCTGGCTGATTTGCAGCGGATGACCAATAGAGGTCGCTTTGTTATATTGGAAGGCTGGGATATTCCAGCTTATTGGCGAGAGAGATCCTTCCATTAAACTTGCAGTTTCGGCATTGACTGGAAAACCTAATCGAAATTATTTCTGTTAGGAAATCGATAGACTTCTTTTTTTAAATGGGTCAGAGAAATACACAAATAATAAATTTAAAAGAAAATAAGTTAGTTTACAACAAATATATATATGGTAAATATTCAATTTGATTTATAATAATAAATATGAACTAAGCATATAAAAAGAATGTTGACAAATCAAATTATTTATAAACCAATAAAGTTTAAAAATCTTTTATAAATATATGTATAAATAAATACTGCTAAAAAAATATTTAATTTAATTCGAAATAAAACAAAAATAAAGTAAATCAAAAGGTAGGGCAAAAAAAATCCGCAGATCGATTTTTAATCGATTTAATTTCTTGGCTTTGCTTCGGAATAAAATATATATATAAATGTATATAGGTAGGAGAGGGTTTCAGGGGAGAGAAGAATCGGATTTGGATTAGCTTTGCGGTTGATCCGACCAACAACTATTGATGATCATTTGACGGATGAAGGCGATCGACTAAATATAAATTGAACGTTCGTGTTTGGCACATTTGTGCGAGAAATCGCATCAATTGTTTTAATTGTCTGCTATATATGCTATCTATATACATATATATCTCTAGCTCTATGTATATAGCATTATTCGAAACGAAATCTAAGGCAGTAGCAGTATGGGGATTATGTAATCAACGCTTAGAGCAATTTGGGAATCTGGATCTTAATCTATATCTCAAAAATAGAGAGAGGAGACTACTATTGTTTATAAATGTTTGTAGCTCCCATGTTTTTGTTTTTAGCTCCAAGCAGAATTAAAAACTGCAATTAAACGACCATTTTGCAGTCGTTACGGGAGAGATGACACATTTAACAATGGCAAATCGCAGGGCTAAAAGCATTATATATATCTGTATCTTGTTTTTTGTTATTTTTAAAGCCAGTTAATAAAAACAACAACTCTTTGGCAGTTCCTAAACAATCTTCATTTAAAATTTTATACAAAATTTCATATACACATGTCTGCAGGCCTCATGGAAAACATACGTATCAATTAATCGATTTGATAATCCTGGAAAATCCCAATGTCTCAGGCCTGATAGATGCAAATTTAGAGTCCTTAGAATTTTGAAGTTTTCCGAGGCAGGGTCACTCTTGTTAGAGGAGATCATCAATTCCCCGAATGGGAATCAATACCTGATGCATAACGCCCGTTTCCGGAATGATGTAGTATATCTGTGGTTATGGAAAAAAAGTAAAAATTTATTAGTTAGACCCAGAGGAGGTCCTTGCTGGCATTACTCACCGGTAGAACGAGGCCGCCGCCATAATGCTCCATTGCCAGATCTAAAATTCGCGACAGATCATGGGTAGAGGCGAAGCAGCGACGAAAAATTTTGGGGAAAAACAACATAATGACCAAAAGTCCGGATAGAAAAGTTGAAAACGCTACTAAAAAATAAAAAATCATACTGAAAATTTTTTTCGAGACGAAATTCAATTGATTTCACTGGAGAACTGAACTTTTGTGATGCTTTCGTACGAATGACAATGATTTTAGAACCAGAGCTTGCTCAATTTGAAGGATTTTAGGTTTCCATTGTGAAAGGCTTACTAGATGCTAAATAATTAAATTTTTGTATATTTTTTTAAATAAAATTCAAATTATTTTTATTTTTATTATCATGAATTTCATCGATAAATATCGATTTAATCGAAGTCTTAGGTTTTTATTTAATACAATCAATGTTTGTGTTTGGACTACCTTAAAATATTTTTAAAATAAAAAGAAATATACAAAAACAATGAATTATTAGTTTGAAAAAGAACAATAATAAAGTTTTTGATGTTTTCAAATGCAAAAATCAAATTAAAATTGATAAAATCAAAGTTTTTAAAGCTCTAACTTAAAATATTGTAAAATATGCTTAAGAAATCAGTGAAAATCGAAAGAGATAATCTCCAAAAAATCAGGTATTTACAAAAGATATATATTTACCCCTATCTTGACCACGTACCCACTGATTTTTCCTCCAACTGAGACAGCATATGGCAAAATGATTCATAAATTTTATGTAACAATCGCAATAAATTTGTTGTCGGAATTAACCAAATAAGGCGAAACCCCGCAATCGAGTTCCCCCAAAAAACTGACCAATCTGTCGATGATGGATGATGATTCACAGTCGACGGAGGAGGCGTCATCGTTGGCATTTCTTAAAAGAAGTCTCGTCTGACGGCGTCACTAAGATATATTTATTTATTTTGCAATTTGGCATCACCCACCTGTTGTTCTTTAAGTTTTTATTTACGATCGCGTTATAAATAGGCTTTAATTTATGTCAATAAAATTATTTTTAGTGATTTCAGTGAGTTTTTAAAAGGAGTTGTATACTTGTTCTTATGTTAAAATGTTTGGAAAATATATTTTTAGAAAATAATATCCTTTGATAATATAAAAAAACTATAAAAAATTTTTAAATACATTTTTTAGCAACCTATTTCCCTAGAAAATTATATTACACTCAAAGTTTCTTGAGTTAAATTCAATTTAAAGCTCTGTAACTCTTTAAATAATTTTTTCTACAACCAAATTTTAAACTAAATTGATTAATTATAATGTATATTACAATATATTAATTTTTATACAGATTATACAGATTTAAACAAGTCTTTTCAAAACACAAAGTAAGCTCTTTTCATTTCTTTTCAGGTGTTAATATTTACCTCCCTGCGACAAGGCAGAAATGTAAACAAAGTCTACAAATGTCGTCATTCCCTGGCATATCGCATATATAGTTTATAAAGTTTATATAGTATCAAAAAATGAGCATAGAGCGACGTGGTGACGTGATAGCTGCCATCGACTGAGGGAATATCGCTGCCCGAGAAGGAGCCCCATGACATAATTACCCAAAACGGAGCAATATACGAGTTGTGCGCCTCCATATGGACATGTTCGTATCCAAAAAGCTAATAGAAAAAATAGTAATAAAAAATATTATAATAAAAAGAAATGATCAACGTTAAAGGGTTCCTGTTTCAGAAAGAAAAAATATTATAATTTGTTGGGGAAATTAAGGAAGTCAAGAAATAAACTATAGAAAGAAATACAGGTTTAAAAAATTAAGCTTAAGAGTTTGTTTTTACAATAATAAATAAGTAATAATTATAATTCACTTTTTTAAGCAGAAGAAAAATATAACTATCTGAAATATTATTCAATATAGCTAAAAATCGGGAAAATAAATTTTAAATATAGTAATTGATTTTTCTTATTAATAAAAAATAATATTTTATATACATTTCATATATTTTCATATTTATTTTATTTATTTTTAAAGACTTTCCCTTTCTAATTAAACATATTAATTATTAGTCGCTGTTTATATAATTTTTTCATGTGTAAAACGATTTTCCTCTGCGGCAAATGATTTTCCTGAAACCCTCCCCCCCACTGACCCCCCAAAGTGCAATAAATTATGACGCTAATCGAATTGCAATCGAGCATGGAATTGATCTAATCACAATTACCCATATGGTCGGGTCTGTAATATGTTTCTGTTCCGTAATGCCATGCCTGAGTGAGTCAAAATATAAGCAAGAATCTTTTTTTTTATTAATATAAATTAAGAATATTTAAAATGAAATATTAAAAGGTATTTGAGTTAGGATTTGGTATTAATTTATTTCTTATAACCAAAGAAACTTCTTGAAAATAATATTTTACCAAAGGCAACATAATTATATTTAATTTAAATATTTAATTTACTTATTAAAGCTTTAAATTATTCCTAAAATACATTCAAATATTTCCACTTGTAACATAACTCTATTTATAATCAAATATCTCCCCGCTTGACTGTTTTATTTATCGCATTTTTTCACTCAGCCCATGTTTGGGTCATAACTCTGGTTTTTCCTGCCACCTTGGAGGGGGGTTTTTCCGCCCAATATCGTAATTCTTTCAGCCCCACCAGCTGTCCGCCGATCAGGTCTTGAAAAATGCAGCCACCGCCTTGGAATTTGGAATTTCTTTTTCTTTTTTTTTTTGTTATTTTTCTGAATGCATCGTGAATCATCTCTGTTGGGTCTCGCACTTTCGCCGGTTAAAAATGGGAAATTGGAAGAAATAAAAAATGTGAGGGAAAGGTAACCAGTTTTCCGCCGTCGCCGTTCGCTCTTTACGTTCCAGTTCTTTGAAAGCGAAAGTAAAGGCTTAAAATTTTAATTGTTTTGGGAATTTATTTAAATTTTAAATTCTTTAAAATTAATTTAAACAAAATTCCGAGTTCAGAAATGCCAGTTACAAGCAGACAGTGCCGGAGATCACATGGCAGATCCATCCAACGAACGCTTAATTCAAGTTGAAGGCTTCGGCCACGGCTTTGACTGCGTCTGCGTCTGTCTGCTTCTGCGGCTAAACAAACGCACCTTGGCTGCCAATTTCGCTGTTTAATTTTTTGTTTCATGTTTTATCAACTTTTGTTGGCTCTGTGTGGTATTTACCTTGCACGGCGCGCAGCTTTTCGACACCCACGGAGGTGGAGGAGAAGTAATGGAGGCCTACACGTGGGTTGGCGGAGCTGCTCTTGGTGAAAGTTCAAGGCTGTTTGCGGCAGGTAAAACGCCGGCAAAGAAGCGCAGACCTCGTGGGCTTTTACCTGGCATAAATTGCGCATTTAATGGTGATCACTGATCAGTGATTGCATCACATCACAGGTGCCAGTTGAAAAAAGGAGGTAAAAATGAATTTTCCCATATTTAACTCATATTTTAATAGCTAAAATATTTTATATAACTCACTAGTAATATTTTTTTACCATTTGGCTTATAAATTAGTTAAATTTAACGAATTATATGGAAAAAGTTGAATTTAAATTTAAATTTAAATACTTAACGGCTGCTTACTAATCGGAAAAGTCAATCGATACAAAGGAAACAATCGAGTAATTTCAGATATACATACAAACATTTTACAAATGTTATTTTATATTCTAATAATCCCTTTTTATGTATTTATTTTATTTATATTTTCTATATCTATATTTATCTATATTTTCTATAAATTATTTAATAAATAAACTGATATTTTTGTATAATCAAAATAACGCTTAAAACTAAATGTTGTTAGTTTTTATATGAAAAAAAAAAGAATAATAATAATCATTAATCTTTAACAACTTAAGAAATAATTATATAATAAAAAAACAACAAATTTATAAATTTTAAAATAACTTTCGATAAATATTTTATTAAAGTCTATATTCATTTGTTTTATATTTTTCAAGTGTAAATTTGTTTATGCTTTATACACAAATTACAAGTTTTGGTTTTCTTAAACATTAAAATTAATAAAATAAAATATAAATTGAATTCCATTCGTTACCCAACATCGATAGTCCGTCCTATCGATAGGCGTGCGCCTGGAAGCGAAAGCTTTTGCGCGCGAAAGCTTGCCATTTCGCTGCTAGAGCTTTTTTCCATATTGATTAGTTATGTCGCTTTTGTTGTTTACTCGCCACATTTTTGCCAGTTAATTGTGCCTAAGCGGTGCGCGGGACATAGGGTAACCTAATAACACAGCAACAAAAGCCGCAGCAGCAGCAGCAGGAGCAGGAGCAGCATCAGGAGCACAAGCAGGAGCAGCTGCTCCACGAACTTTACCAAGGAAGAGGCAGTCCTCAGGAGGCAAAGGCCGTTTATTGAAACGAAACCAGGTCGCAAGCAGGAATCATCGTCGTCGTCGTCGTGGTCGTCGTAGGGAGCGAGCGAGCGCACAAAATATACACCGATGTCCGCGGGTGTGGGTGGCGGAGGGAGCATTACCACCGAGCACCACAGTCGCCTTTACTTCCTCAACTCGCCGACGGGCCGCGATCCGTTCTTCATCAAGCCGGAATATCTCAGCTATGAGAGTCCCATGCACCATGCCCTCTATCCGGGCAACCGTGGCCTCATAGAGTATAATAATTATACGAGTTCAGCGGCCGCCGCTGCTGCCGTTGCCTCCGCCTCTGCCTCTGCCTCTGCCACCGCCGCCGTCGCCTCCTCCTCCTCCGTCGTCTCAGCCTCATCGGTAACCGTAACGGGTGCCGCTGCTGGTGGGGATTCGGCTGTATCCGTTGCTGCCAACAGCAGTAGCAGCGGCAGCGTCACAGTTAGCTCCAGCACAGCAGCAGGAGCAGCGGGAACAGGAGCATCAGCAGCAGCAGCGGCAGCATTGGGTCTGGAGAACGGCTTCCCTCAGCAGCAGCAGCAGCTTCAGGGAGGAAATCCCCACCAGCAACAGCAGCAGCATCAGGAGATCTCCCAGCAGCAACAGCAGCAGCAGCATCCCCTGCACCATCATCTATCCACCGGTGTTGTTGTAGTCAACGACGTTGGTGGCGTTGTTCCCGGCCTTGCTCAGCTTGGTGTACCACATCTTGGCCAGCAAATCTCGCTGGGCCAATCGTCGCGAGCACAAAAGGCAGCCCGCAGGCGTAGCAACGAATCGATTGAGGCACGGGAAAGGCGTTTGGAGAGAAACGCGGCCCGAATGCGTGACAAGAGATCAAAGGAATCGGAGGCGGAATACCGCATCCGGTTGGCCAAGAATGCGGAGGCGAACCGTGTGCGCAGGCAGAACGAAACGGAAGTACAAAGAACCCTAAGACTGATGAAGAATGCCGCACGGCAGCGGCTGCGCCGCGCCTCGGAAACGGTTGAGGAGCGCAAGAAGCGTCTGGCCAAGGCAGCGGAAAGGATGCGTGTGGCGCGAGCCAGTGCGCCGAAGGTGATTAAGCCACCGCTGGCCGATAGGCTCAAGGGCTACTGAACGGGAGATAACAGAGAGGAGGAGGAGGAGCAAGAAGAAGGTTTAAGGAGGAGTAGATGTCATTTGTGGAGCTGGCTCTCCAGCAGCGGAGAGGAGAGGAGGAGGAGGAGGAGGAGGAGGAGCCAGGATCGGCGGCTTTGGAACACACACACATCTATAAATAATATATATTGTATACAATCCAGTCAGAAGCAGCGGAAACGGAAACGGAAACAGAACCAGGAGCAAGAAGCAAGAAGGAGGAGAAGGTTCGGATAGGGGCAGCAGCAGGCGCCTTTCTAGGATTAGGGCCTGGGCAATTTTTTTTTTAAGTTAACATTTAAAACAAGATGAGAAAGATGAAGCAAAACGTAACGTAAAGCATAAAGTAAAGTAAAGTAAAGTATTTTTATAATGCATGCATTATATTCGTACGGTATATAAATATATACATATATATATATATATAGATATATATATAGTTATGTATACACACACACACACCTAGAATAGTCATAGCACACACGAGACACACACACACACTCACACACATACAAGAACCCCCCCGAAAAAGGCGGAACTTCCCCCCAGAGGAGGCGTTTTAACAGGGTGCCTCTGCCTCGCAGCTGAACAAGGTGCCTCTGCTGAGAGCAACAGGGTGCCTTTGCTGCTGGAGCAACAGGGTGCCTCACTGCCTAAGCAGAATATCAAAAAGCAGCAAAAAGCAGCAGTTCCCAGGCAACAAGTGAGCCAAAAATGGACGCCAATCCAAAAAAAAATCTCAAGCTACTGAGGCACCCTAATGTAGGAAGGAATCAGTGGAATCAACCCCCATATGTGTGTGCATGTAACCCAAAACGGACATGGGCAGTAACATAAGGACTGGCATACACACCCGGCGGCGGCACATACACTCTAGCAATCATCACATATGAGGCATACACACAGACACACGAGGACCCGAACATTGGGCCTTCGTTGCCAGGCACATGACGACGCAGCACGCAATCCTTAGTCCTGCCACCCTCTTCGCCCACGCCCACGCCCCCACGCCCATTCGGGGCTCACATGATAAATATATTATTCTAATTAATATTAATTAATAAACATGTAAGTTCTAGTCGAAATTTAAAATTGTTTTCTCATTTTTTTTTTGCTCCTTGTTGATTTTTATCTTCCGTCGAAAAGAAAATACACACAAATACGTTTTAACAATTGTTTTTCGCCTTAAACTTAAGATTGAAATACATTTTTATGTATGGTAATATTCAATGTACACTAACAATAACAAGATTATAACAAAAAGAAACAAAAAACAAAAAAAAAAACAGACACCAACAAAAAACAACAAACAACAACTGAAAACATAACAAGAGAAAAAATGAATATACTTGAATAAAGTTGCATTCACAATTTTTAAATGGTTTTAGTGCTTTTTTTAAATGGGTTACCAATCAGGGATTTGTGTGCAAACTAACAAAAAGGACAAGGGAAATAGTTAAAGTTAAACAAAAAATAAATTGGTTTAAAATGTTAATTTTTAAGCATTTTTTACAATTAAATTTCACTAAAAAGCTAATTATTTATAAGAACATATTCAATATATTTTCATCACCCGGTATTTTTTAAATTCAAATCAAGAATAAACCGCAATATCGATATATCGATACTGATAATTGCACTATCATTAATCAAAAATAAGCCGCAATATATCGATACGGATAATCGCACTATCATTAATCGAAACCTTACGCATAAAATACGATGTATCATCAAAAACATTCGATTTTATTGTCAAAAACATTTGATTTTATGAATTTTATATAAAATATCGATTTTAAAAGTACAGGAAATGTCAAGCTATAGATTTTATGAAATTGTTGTTACAAAAGAAATGCCAAAGATTTAAATACAAAGCCTTAGCTTGTTTATAATGAAAACATTTGGGATTTCTGGTAAAAAAAATTAAGTCTTTCGTTTCACAGCATAACAATTTTATTTGTTGTGAATATTTAAACAATATAACACCATCTCCAGCTAGATCTTAACAATGTGACAACTGTGTGGTATAGGATAACCTGACTCCTTGGAAGGCCTGATCAGTGATCACCAGCTCGATGGCCTGGATCTTCCTTGCTGGCAACAGTTTTAAACTTTCACCAAGAACACCAACAAGCCACGAGTGGGTGGGCAAGTAGACCGCACCCATGCTCCGTGGTTGTCGAGGAGATGTGCGCCGTCCCGGAGAAATACCACACAGAGCCAAAAAAAATGTTGATAAAACAGAAACAGTTGATAAAGTTGATCAGCGAACTCAGCGTTTGTTGTATGGATCTACCATGTGATCCAGCAATGGCTCCTTGTAACTAGCTAAATTTAAGTAAATTCCTAAATAAAATATTATTTAAAATCTTTAAGTTTCCTTACCCATTCGCAGCACTTTCGCTGTCAACAGGAACGTCAAAAAGCAAACGCTAACGATGGTGGACTGACTGATCAAGCTGGGAAGATACTAATTTTGGTCTAGCGATCTAATTTTTGGTCTAATTCCTTGGTCTAGCGCCGGGCAGCCGCAGCCGCAGCCCTAGGTGGCCGTCCGCGTCCGCGCCTAACCGGTTGCGGCGGCTCTTCTATCTCATCTCGCGGACCGGTGAAAAAACGCACTATAAGAAGTACGAAATACACTATTGCAAAGCTTACGAGTGTCAAAAATTTCGCTAACATAACCTGCATTTTGGATATGGAAATTTGTAAAAACGGAACTACAAAACTTTAGATATAAATTTTTGGAAGAAAGAATTTCCGACTTGTTTTATGTTCTACGCTACGTTAGAGAGTGACGAAAATTGTATATGAATTCCTACATGAAGCACGAATTTAAGTCCAAGGCCTACTAGATATCAAATAGAAATTGGAAATATAAAAATATTCACATTTAAAAACACATGTTCAAGTTTCAATTTTCAAATTTAGCGCTGCCAGTAAATAGCGATTGAAATTATCGATATATCGCCCACAGCTAGCATCCAATCAAAGCCGCTTTGGATTCAGAGTGACCAAGGGAAAAATATTGAAAATATCAACAAAAAAATCGCGATATTGATATCTTGATATCTTGATATATTACCCTACTTCAAATTAGTGATGCAAGTTCGACTGAATACATCGATGTCGATGTCCGTTGATGTTTTTACAATGGAACATCGATGGATCGCTTAACATCAGTATAAAAAAAATATCGAAAGACCTCGAAAAACTTCAAAGATGCATCGATGAATTTAGTAATAAATTTTGTATATAATTTGTAATAATTTATGTATGTGTAAAGACTTTAAATAAGCTTCAGGAGTAATTTTTTTTAGCTATTTTATGTAATTGTAATTTCAATATTAGTGCTTTCATAGTAGTTTTTCATTTTGTGCAATTTGAGACTGATGTTTCGTCAAACATCGATGCATCGGTTCAACATTTCAACAAAAACATCGAAAAACCCCCAAAAAAAACATCGCATAAAATAAATATCGATAATCGATGCATCGATGTTTTCAACATCGCATTCAACATTCCAATCGGCCATTTTGTCAAAACTCCCAGCGGCATCCAGACGTAAGTGCTCCGTGAAAAAACCAATAAAACATTAAACTCTGTGGTTACTTAAGGAAAAAAAACCCAGAAATATACTCCTTGATGGCATACAATCACCAGGACACAACCCACACAGAGCCTTCTGTGGAGGGCAAACTAATTTAAACGTGTTTTTTTTGCGGTGTGCGATGTGCGCACGTGGTTTGAGGTTATGTCGAGACTGCTAACACGAGATTTGATTTGTTAATCCTCAACAGGTTCCGTAACTCTTTCCACGTTAACATGTCGGGAGGCTTAGATATTCTGTCCCTCAAAGAGGACGACATCACCAAGATGTTGGTGGCCACCACCCATTTGGGTTCGGAGAACGTCAACTTCCAGATGGAGCAGTATGTGTACAAGCGCCGCGCCGACGGTGTGAACATCATTAACCTGGGCAAGACCTGGGAGAAGCTGCAGCTGGCTGCCCGCGCTATCGTGGCCATTGATAATGCCTCAGATGTGAGTATTTGCCTCCTAAAAATAAAAAAAAAAATATATATGTTGCGTGGCTTTAATATGATGATTTTACTACTAATCTTTCGGGTATGAAATGCAATGATTTCACTTTCACCGCTGATCAGCCACAGCAAACGTTTTTCTTTTGAATTTACCTTCTTTTGGAAGTCTTTTACTAATATTTCTTCTTCCCATCGTAGGTTTTCGTCATCTCGTCGCGTCCCATTGGCCAGCGCGCCGTCCTGAAGTTCGCCAAGTATACGGACACCACTCCCATTGCTGGCCGCTTCACTCCCGGTGCCTTCACCAATCAGATTCAGCCCGCTTTCCGTGAGCCCCGTCTGCTGGTTGTCACCGATCCCAATACCGATCATCAGCCCATCATGGAGGCCTCGTATGTGAATATTCCGGTGATTGCCTTCACCAACACCGATTCGCCGCTGCGTTACATCGATATTGCCATTCCGTGCAACAACAAGTCGGCCCATTCCATTGGCCTCATGTGGTGGCTGTTGGCCCGCGAAGTTCTCCGCCTGCGCGGCACCATCTCGCGCAGCGTTGAGTGGCCCGTGGTTGTTGATCTGTTCTTCTACCGCGATCCCGAGGAGGCTGAGAAGGAGGAGGCCGCCGCCAAGGAGCTGCTGCCGCCACCCAAGATTGAGGAGGCTGTCGATCATCCCGTCGAGGAGACCACCAACTGGGCCGATGAGGTTGGCGCCGCCGAGACCGTTGGTGGAGTCGAGGACTGGAATGAGGATACCGTCAAGACCTCCTGGGGTAGCGATGGTCAGTTCTAAGGGAAGCTGCTTGTTCACTGCTTATTCGCTCTTGTTGAGCGAAAACGAGGACAACGCCTACTCTGTCGGGGCATAAATAAACATTTCTTATGTTTTCCATCTAAAAATTTAGAGTTTTTAATCTTTGTAAATCGTGTTTTGATGTTATTTTTGTAGGAAAGTGTGGGTTGTAGGAAATAATGTGTTTTTTGTTGGTTTGATTGAAGATTAATCCTAAAGTAAGGGAGAAAGACTGAAGTTAAGACTTTACGATGGTTATTTAAGGTTTTTGAGGTAAATTTTGTAAGGGAAATCTATATATATTAGGAAAGGTACCTAAAATATATGAAATAGGACTTCAAGTAACATTTTTTTATATCATTTTGGCAAATTTTAGTTTTGCAAATTATAAAAAATAAGCCGAAAAGGCAGTAATTTCGATGGGAAAGCTGTTTTTTGCTAGTTTTTATAAATCTAAATCAACATACTGACTTTAAAATTTATAATTAATAATTTTATAATTTTTTTGTACAATTTTTGATAATTTGAATGACCAAAACTATAAACTTGCAAGGGATATCATAAAATATCCCAACAAATTCACTAATTTCAATTCAGAAAGCAATTTTCTAATAGTTTTTATAAAGCTACATCAGTGTAATGAATTTAAAATTTATAATTAATAAATTTATAATTTTGTTTGTATAATTTTTGATAATTTTTATAATCCTGTAAGGGATATCTTTAAATATTTCAAGAAAGGCACTAATTTTAATTCGAAAAGCAGTTTTCTAATATTTTTTTGTAAAACTTAATCAGCATATTGCATTTTAAAGATATAATTAATAAATTTATAATTTTTCTTGTATAACTTTTGATAATTTTTATTGACTAAAATTATAATCCTTCAAGGGATATCATAAAATATCCTAGTCTTACCAAAACTTCACCATATTCAATTGAAAAATCAGTTTACCAACTGTTTTTATAAAGCTAAACCAGCATATTTCATTTGAATTGAAATTAAAATTTATAATTAATGAATTTATAATTTTTGATAATTTTTTATGACTAAAATTATAGTCTTTCAAGGGATATCATAAAATATCTTAACTTTCGCCAAAAATTCACTATTTTCAATTCGAAAAACAGTTTTCCAATAGTTTTTATAAAGCTAAATCAGAATATTGAATTTAAAATTTATAATTAAACATTTATAATAAATTTATAATTTATTGCTCCAATTTTTAATAATTTGTTTGACTAAAATTATAATCCTGCAAGAGTATAAATATCAAACCTTGTCCAGAAATTCACTATTTAATATTTAAATAACAAATCTGATAACTAAATTTAACATTTTTAATGTTTTAAATTATTTTTATTAATTTTTCACCATTTTTAACCTTACAAGTTTAAAAAAACGGCTAACAAAATTTTTTGTCCAGATATTTCCCAAAAAATTTACCTCTTAATGCAGATCAAGAATTCTTTTACCTTTTAAAATTAAAGGTAATCAATTTACCTTTAAAACTTACAGGTAAATAATCAAAGTGGCTTTCTAAAACATATTTTTAAACCTTTTTTTAAAGAAAATATATCTAAATAACTAAAAAATCAGCAAATAACTCCAAAAACTTCGAACTAGAGCGAGATAGACTTACCCAGTGACAGAGAGAAAAAAAAAGAACGAGAGATGTGTTAAATTTTACATTATTAATTTATTGTTTTTGTTTCGTTTTTTGTTTTTCTTTTTATTTTATTTTTTTTTTTTTTTTTTTGTACAAATAGAAAACAGTTTTTATTTTATAATGATTTTTTTTTGTTTTATACATATCTCCTCTCCGTTTTATAATTATTATGATTTTAGTTTAGATTTGTAAACGACAGAAACAAAAAAAAAAAATAGGAGAAACATATGGGGTTTCCCTTACAAGACTGAATCACTAAACTTCTGAATACAAAGACTATCAAAATTATCAAATAAAACCCATTTGCAATGGGATTTTTCAGTAATTTCTAGAGTTACCGATCTTGCTAGTGTAATATTCAGAAATTCATTGATTCAGGCGTACAGGAGAAACACCTCAAGAAACAGGGAAGAAAAAAAAAACATACAGGTAATGTTACGAGTTAGAGGACACAAAATAAAGAATGCTTTTTTTTTTGTTAATTATAATCATTGTACAACTATGCAACGCTCTTTCTCTCTTTCACATCTTTCTAATTTTGGACAAAATAAGTAATAAGTAATAATATGTGTGTATGTATGTATAATATATATATATAAAGAATTTTGGGGGGGTTGACCATCATCTTCTATATCATCTCGAGCACTACTTGAATGGATTCGGACGCGCCTTGAAGACCGTCATTTTGCGTATCTTCTTGATCTCCTCCTCCTCGCATCGTTTACGTTGTTCTTCTTGCTGCAACACACAGAAAGAAATAAAGAAAGAGAACGTTAAATAATGAATAATAGTTATTGGAAATTAATTAAAGACAAGTGTGTTTGCAGGCCTGACTCATTCCCTTCCTCTTCCTCTTTTTACATTAAAAGCCGCCTATCTCTGAAGCTCTGCTGAATCACAAGGCGATAAATAAGTAAGCCCCCCTTTTGGAATATCTTCTACGGCCTGCCCGTCGTCGTCCGTCGTTTGTTTGCCAGCGGAAAATAGAGCAGAAGCTGAGGCAGCCGCAGCTGATAAGATTATCGCGCAAAAAATGCCATTCCAATGGAGCAAAAAGAGATGAAATAATAAGAAAAAAAAAACCCCAAGAGAAACTGAGAAAACGTAACCCCAGACAAGGCAAGGACATTTCCTCTCTCTCTCTCTGATCATGATCTTTACCATTCTCAATCAATTCACCAGCGCTCAGCTCAGCAAAGACTCGACGGCGCGGTGACTGTGGGCGAGCTCTGGACGCATGGCTCCAGCGATGAACTCACTGCCGGCACACTGGTGTTGGAGTAGGGCGAGGCAATCGCCATTGCGGAGGAGTCATCGTTGGCGGAAAGCACACTATTATCGCCATAAAAGCGTGGCTCATCATGCGATTCGCCGCCGGGTGAAGCGGTTTCCTCATCAGAATCCTCATCGTTGGAACTATCTCCAGTATTAGTTGTTGTTGTTGCTGTTCCTGTTGTTGTCGTCGTCGTGTTGAGCTTGTTGTCGCCAGCGCCAGCGCCAGTAGAGACACCACCACCTGCAGCAGCAGCAGCAGCAGCAGCAGAGCTGGGCGTCGTTACATGTGTTAAACGCTCATAGCAAGCATCACAGACCCTCAACGCCTTATTGCTTTGCTGTGGCAATAAAAACTTTTTGGCCGAACAGCCGGCACAAACGACAGCGCCACAATTGCGACAATGATGACGCCGCTGGATAAACGTAAACTGGGTCTTTTTGCAATGCATACAAATGCTGGCATCGGTATCGGGTACCCAGACAGCGGCATGATTCTCCACCGGCTTCTTGCCGCTCTTGCGCAATAAATCCTCCACACACTTGTTGATATGAGCCATCCATTCCTGTTTCTCGGTACTGGTGGCAGCATAGACCACAAACGACTTCGTGGTGGTGCGTATATACCAGCCATTGCGATATTGTTGATTGTCGGCTATCGACTCCAAGGATACCTCCTCCAGGGGCATAATATGCTGCTTATTATACTTCTTTTTGCCAATAACAATGTTCCCGTAGACCAGAATGTCGTTGAAGAGAAAAAATTGACGAGATTTTGGACGTTTGCGGCACATTTTGGTTAAAACTCCCTCGCCGACAAGAACACGTCCCTGCATGGCCAAAGGGACGCCGGAGCTGCCAAAGCAATTCTCCACGGAGGCAATGCGTCGAGTATTGGCCTCGGAATTGACCAAACGGTCAACCATTGTGTGTGTGTGTGATTGTTGTGTGTTTCGGCGAAAGTTTCTACTGTTGTTGCTGTTGCTGCTGCTGCTGCTCCCCTGTTGCTTCTGCTCAAAAAAATGGCTTTAAAGTCGGAAATACGAAAACCAAATTCCGAAATTTAGCCAACTGTGACGACAGAGACAGAAGAGGGGTAGAGCTCTACGTGTGTGTGTGTGTGTGTGCGTGCGCTGTGACTGTGACAGCGCGGGCGTCTCTGTGTGTGTCTGTGACACTCGCTGCTATAGAATGTATGCGTGTGTTTGTGTAAGGGCAATATAATGGGCGCAGCTGTTGCAAATCCTGTGTTGCCCTTTGCTCCTGCTTCCGCTGCTATTGCTACTGCTAGCGGTTCGGCCTGGTCCAATGCTTGGGGGACTACTTGTCCGTTGGCTGCTGCTCCCGCTTTATGCAATGCACGAATATTAACTGGCTTTTTCTACGCCGTCCAAAAACGTCATGACTCACACTCACACCACTAACAACAAAAACAAACTTGACTGCGACACTCGCTCGGCGCTCTTCACTCTTTGCTGCTCTCACTCGCTCTCTCTGTCTCTCTCTCTTTCTTTCACATTGTCCCGTGTTTCGCTCGCGTTGTCGCCTTCTTCTTGTTCTTCCTTTTGTTGTTGTTGTTTTTCCCTTGCAGCCGTCAAAATGTCTGTTTTTGTTTTGTATTGCTATTTATGTTATAGTTTTATTTTTTTTTTGGAGCGCGTGCTGGGTAATAAATTGTGGAGCGTGTACGGTTTGAGAGTTGAATTTATGAATTTGTACAATTATTCCGAGGCACTCTCAGGCTGCTCTAAAATAGAGCTGGAATACTATCGATGGCACTATCGATATCTATCTGAGCAACCATCGATAAGAAGTGTGACCTTTGTGTGGTTAGAATTTACTAAGGAGCTGTTATCGCTTTATCGATAGCTTTTAGTGTGGCTATTTTTAAACAAACAACTTTTCTATCCTCTTTTCAAGATGAAAATATTATAAATCTAAGCAAAAATATGCCCCTTTAGGAGTCAC
This sequence comes from Drosophila truncata, assembly GCA_008042515.1. Classification (NCBI taxonomy): domain Eukaryota; kingdom Metazoa; phylum Arthropoda; class Insecta; order Diptera; family Drosophilidae; genus Drosophila; species Drosophila truncata. The sequence goes on along the minus strand of VNJQ01001332.1, from coordinate 46,478 downwards.
TGCACCCATTGTTAGTTATTCCTGTAGTTAATCTTTATTTATTTACCTCAGTTTTCTTTTGAACCTGCCTCTCCTGGACGGCAGAGTCAAAATCACGGCGGTCGCGCACGCGCTGGTCGCTAAGCAGATTAAATGTCTTGTGGCGTGTATTGGTGGGATGTCCAGGATCCTCCTTATCCTGTTCTGTTTTAGCCTGACGACGCCGCTCCACGCACGCCTTCCAATATTTGACCGTTTCAGGCGTCCGCGGCACGGTGATTCTGTGGACGACCACCATGTCCTCGATGCGCTTGTGCATGGCCTTAAAATTGGGCATGGGTCGGCTGTGGAATTGCCGCGCCTGGCGATCCTCCTCGTCTTGCCGCCGCCGCGCCTGCTGGCGATTGCACTCGTAGAGGTCCTTGAAGGCGTATGCCTTGGGTACAGGGGCGGCAGAAGCAGTTCCGGCGCTGCCAGCTCCTCCTTCATGCTCGTTAGAAATTGGGCTCCATTGCAACCGCAGGTTAGGGCGGGGGGCTACTGCTCGTGCAGCCTCAGCCTCGGGCATGCTCTCAATATCGTCATACATCACCGGCTGATCGACTTTCGTTTCGTCTGGTTGCGGGACGGGATTTCCTGCTGCTGCTGGTGCTGGGGTTTCCTTATTAAATGAGACTTTGGCGAGCTTCAACCTCAGCATCGCCTCGTCCTCGTCATCGTCATCATGTGGTTGCTCCTTCTCCGCCTTCAACTTGAAGCATGTGGGAGTGGCACAATTGCTGAAGATGAGCTGCTGCTGCTGCTGGTGGTTCTCATTGTTCAAATTACGGTTGTTTTCCTTGTTGGCTGGAAATTGCGGTAAATGAGGGGGGAAAGAGGGGAAAAGAGCGGGAAGTGGCGCGTCTTTATTAGTGGAACTGCGAAGGGAGGGCAGATGCGGAGACTTTGCTCACCAAAGAAATTCTGAGAGTGATCCAGCTTGTAGTCGCCCACGCTTATGGCACTCCAGTCAAACTCTGGCTTCTCAAATGTTTCGTTCAAATTGGCCATTCTTTAGAACTATCCAATAATAATAATAAGAAAAAGAAGTTACAAACAACGCGAATTTCAAACTAAAAACGCAAGATCAGTTTCAGTGTGACCAAAGGCAGCATAATGATAAAATCTGCACAGATTTTAATAATCGATTTCGATGTCCGATTTCGATTTATCAAAGGAAAGCGGTTTTTTATTTTCATAAATATTTTTATAATTATCAAGTATTTCTTTAGTATTGATGCCTTGCCTTGTCTTCAGTTTAACGGAGTTTTTGCCTTGATAGCCTCATCCCCCTTCCCCTTCCCCTAATGACCAAACACCTGACTTTGTGCACCTGTCGCTCCTTTGTAAAAGCCTTGAAAGCTGCGTTTTTGGGCTTTCACTTGGGCTGAAAGCTGCCAGCTGTCCGTGTTTTTGCTGCAGGATGCCCAAGCTGCGCTTGTAGTCTGTGCTGGGCAGCGCATGGCAACAGGTCGTGCAGCATACATCGCCCGGGGAGCACCTGCAATCCACCTGAATCCCTAGCTCGGAAAACGCGTACTTTCGCCAAAGAAAACCAATCCAGCTTCGGTTAACTCCCGGGCTATCCTCCGGGAACGACAAACAATAACAACAAAAAGCTTGTGGCGAGCAGCATCCTTGAAAGCGCCAAAATCGAAGCGTGTTGCCTTGGGCGCCAAAGTCAAAGGCAAATCGAAGAAGAGATTGAGCGTTGGAACGGAAATGCGTGCCGACGCGCTGCTTCTTTTTAATTAACCTGATCCGGGTGAGCCGAGGTGAGAGGACAGGTGAGCTTGGGCTATTTTTAAATCGCAGCTATGCCCTCTGCACACAGTTGCAATTACAAACCACAACACACACAGACACACACACGAACAGCTAATTACGGCGGCACTTTTATATTTAATTGGAAGGCTGACTGAAAGCCTTGCAGCCTTGAAGAGTCTGGCAATTGTTTGTGTTTCCTAATTGCCAGCATCCCTTGGGGAGGCTATTTCCGTCCACCTGAGCCCGGAAACGACAATAAGATCTTTGCGAATCAATAAAGGTTTAAAATTAACCGTCATGGACAGAGCGAGATGGCTATATATATGTATGGCATTAGCTGCTCCTGTGCGTGCATGCTAATTCAATTTCCCCATCTCCATCTCCCCTTGCCTTTCTCCCTTGTGCCATACTGGCAACAGATAACTGTAAATTGTGCGTGCTGCTCTTTTAGCATCAGTGGCGGAAGTAACGGGACAGATGGCCGGTGACAGGGGGAGGAAGCGAGAGGAAATTACATTATAAGACATCATCCGGCGGCAGGCGACAGCAAAGGATTCAATGCAGCATAAGAGGGAGAGTGACAGGTAGTGGTGGGGTTTGGGTGTGTGTGTGTGTGCCTGATTGATTGTGTTGTCTAGCAACCACTTGATGGCTCTTTTCCACTAGCCCTACCCCCCTTCCCCGCCAACGCCCACACTTAGCATCCAACCGCAGACAGGGGGGAGTCTGTAATCCGCTTACCTCCTCCTCCTTTCTTCTTTTGAACATTGTCCGTTTTGTCTAATTAAAGCAGAAGAAGGGGAGTGGGGGAGCCAGTGCTGCATTCCTGGGCTGTTCTTTGAGCTTGTCTTTGTTGTTTTTGTTGTGGTTTGTATTCTCCTTTGTTTTGGTTCGCATGCAAAGTCTTGGAATACCACCGTTACAGCTTCCAACTCCTCTTCATAATTAGCGGCGGGCATGCTCGAATTCTCGATCGGTTGGGCCAAGCATACAAAAAAGAGGATTCCAGGTCGTTCAAGCTTATCAAAGGTTTCTTTTTTTTGTTTGATGTGGTCCGCTTTCCCCTCCTCCTTCTTTTTCTGCTATATTTTGTGCCTCCCTTATCGAGCCCATTCAACAAAACCAAAATTTCGCCAAAGAACGAGACAGAAAATCAATAAATCGGGATTTAATGAGTTTCAAATATTTGCCACGGTGCGGGTAGCTCTCTCTGTGTGTGTGTGTGGCATTATTGGGGGATGGTTATGGAAGGGGAAATGGGGGCTATATGCTTATGAAGATGCCTCTCGACTTGAATACCCTTCTCCTTCCATTCCATTCCATTCCCCTGTCATTCCCGGGCTTAAAGAGGGTAGGGAAGGAAGGAAGGGAAGGGAATGGAAGGTAGGAAAGGACGGAAACAGGAATCCAACCAACGTTGTGGGAAAGCTCATTTCATTCCCTGCTTCCAGGCGGACGGGATGCCCTGAACAAGCCAGAACGGAGGAGATCCGAGCAGCAGCAGCAGCAGCATGATGACGGGCGCCAACATCGACTACGACTATCTGCTCAAGTTCCTGGTTTTGGGAGACTCCGGCGTGGGAAAGACCTGTCTGCTCTACCAGTACACCGATGGCCGCTTCCATTCCCAGTTTATCTCCACCGTGGGCATTGATTTCCGTGAAAAGCGGCTGGTAAAAACACAAATTTTATTGAATTTGAATTTTTAATCTTAACTTTTCTCCGCTTTTTTTTTGAAGGTTTACAACTCCCGCGGACGTCGCCATCGCATTCATTTGCAAATCTGGGACACCGCTGGCCAGGAACGCTTCCGCTCGCTAACCACCGCCTTCTATCGCGATGCCATGGGCTTCCTGCTCATCTTCGATCTGACCAGCGAGAAGAGTTTTCTGGAGACGGCCAACTGGTTGTCACAGCTACGCACGCACGCCTATTCCGAGGATGCCGATGTGGTGCTCTGCGGCAACAAGTGCGATCTGCTGCAGCTGCGCGTCGTGAGCCGCGACCAGGTGGCCGCCCTGGCCCATCGCTATCGCCTGCCCTATATCGAGACGAGTGCCTGCACCGGTGCCAATGTCCAGGAAGCCGTTGAGCTACTGGTGGGCCGTGTCATGGAGCGTATCGAGAATGCTGCCTGCAATCGTGAGCTTTCCCTGCTGCTCACCCAATCGCGCTGCCTGCCAAGCATTGCCTACGGCCCGCCAGAGCTGCTGCGTCTGCATGAACGTTCGGATCAGCAGCAGTCCTCGGCTTCGCAGCGTAGGAACTGCCGCAATTGCTAGTCCTCCACATCCCCTCAGCACCCCCCAAAACGAGTTGTTTCTTCTCGTCTACTGTTTTCCGGATCTCTACATGTGTTTCGCTGTAAATAAATGTTGATTGTTGAATGGATTGTTGGATGATTGTACATTTATTCGGTAAAAGAAAAAGCTATCGAACTGATAAGATGCTGAGGAGGAGGGAGTGGTGATAATTATCCGATCATTGGGAAATATTCTCATAGATAATGGCTACAAGACATGATTGCATCGTCGAGGGGGAGACTTATAAACTTGGTAGTGGAAGGAAACGATTGAAGAACTTGTAAAAGGGAAGACAGTAATGCTTGAAAAGAGAGTTTTCCATAAAGAGAGCCTGGAATGGGATTATAGTACAACTTAGAAGAGATTTTAAGCCCTCTGGGTTATAATGCAGCTATAAATACAAGACAATATCAAAATTTTCGATGTTCTTTAAGCTTTCCAGCTGGAAAACAATATCAAAATTTTCAATGTTCTTCAGCTGGAAAACAATATCAAAGTTTCCAATGTTCTTCAAACCTTTCAGCTGGAAAACAATATTAAAGTTTCCAATGTTCTGCCAGCCTTCCAGCTGGAAAAAAAATCAAAGTTTCCAATGTTTTTTCAGCTTTCCAGCTGGAAAACAATATCAAAGTTTCCAATGTCCTTCCAGCTTTCCAGCTGAAAAACAATATCAAAGTTTAAAATGTTCTTCCAGCTTTCCAGATTGGAAAACAATATCAAAGTTTCCAATGTTTCCAATCAAAGTTCCCAATGTTCTTCCAGCTTTCCAGCTCTACTTTCAGCTTACAAAAATCTACATATCATCTTTACTAGCATAAAAACTAAAAGATAAGGCATTCCCCTCTGTAATCTACTGGAACTACTATTACTACTCCTTCGCTCCTCAATCCACTGACGATAATACTGAACATCCACATAGACGCCTGGCAAGCCAGGCTCGGCGCAACCATAGCCCCAGGACACAACGCCCACCACACGTCCCTCATGAACCAGCGGACCACCGGAATCTCCCTGACAGGAATCTGTGCCGCCTTGCAGACGTCCGGCACACATCATGCCAGGCAGCAGCCCTGACTTGTAGATCATTCGGCAGGTCTGATGGCGTATAGTGCTCACGTTGGCCGTCAGCAGGATGTTGGACAAGGAACTCTTTAAGAAAAAGAGAAAGAATTCAAGTAAATATAGTCAAAAGTTTAATTCAAAACTCACTCTTTCCGTGCGCCCCCAGCCGGCCACCTGGCAGACTCTACCCGGCGGCGTTACCTGACCCGCCAGCTGAATGGGTGCCACGCTGAGTTGACTAGAAACATCGTCGTCTAATCCATCCCTTAGGAAGAGTATGCCCACATCGTCGCGCATGCTGTCCGGACTGAAGGTGTGCATGTAAGCCATGGAGCTAACCGGTGAGACAATGGTGCCATTGTGTCGCTCAAAGCGATTCAGGGTGCCCAGGACCACAACGAACTCACTGGGCTGACGGTAGCGCTTCCTCTGGTTGCTAAAAAGATCAAAGAGTTTGATTAGAACACGAAAAGAGGGGAAGTATCATCAGCATTACTTACTTGTAAAGACAATGGGCAGCGGTGAGCACCTTATTGGGTGCTATGAGAGCTCCTCCACAGATGTGGCCACTGCCAAAGTTATTATCGTGTCGTTTCAGTCGAATGGAAACCAAATGTCGTGTCTCATCCGCACGGGCTATGCTGCCATTGATGATGCGCGGCTCCTGCTCTAGATCCTCGGCCACCCCACAGGTGACGAGGAGAAGCAGCAACCAGAGCAGCAGGCAAGTCATTACGATTTGAGTTTGCGACTCTCACTGAAGTTAAAGTTGGAAGCCAAGACTAACAATTGGCAATCAACGACGCTGCGCTATCAGTTCCAGCGATAAGAACAAACACAACACACATATTAGGCCAAGATGAGGCCTCATCAAAGTGGAGAACAAGGCGGAGAAGTCTTGTTTTGTAGTCTTTGCACAGGGAGAAAAGCCTCAGGCAGGGGTTTCTTTAAGGCTACCAGCTTCACCTGCCTTTTAAATCATTTAAAATTAAACTAAAAACCAGGAAAACTTAAATATTCGAAGTTCAGTTTAATATTTTCCATATAAAATGCTTAAGAAATGCCTAAGGCACGGGTTCTTTAAAGGTTTCCAGCTTCTTCTGCCTTTTAACTCATTTAAAATTCAACTAAAAACCCTTTAAACTTAAATATTCCAAGTTCTGTTTAATATTTTCCATATAATTATCATAAATTGTGTACAAATTTGATAGCAAAGATTGTAATTGTAATTGTATTTGTGTTTTGTTTGTAATTTTTTGTTATTTTTTGAGCCTAAAACCTTCAGTTTCGAAATATATAAAAAAAGTGTGATGGCAAAGACATATCAATAACTAAGATGAGTAACGCCATACGATTTTTTGCACACGAGAGTTCGAGGATCTCTTAAAATTTGTGTCGTTCCTCATCTTAGTATTGTATTGTCTTTGTTGGTAGATTGCAACCAGGAAAAGCCTTGGTTTTGTCTTAAAATTATGATATTTTTCGTGTATAATTCTGATATAATTTTTTGTCTTAAATTAAAATAGATTCGTACAGTTTTTAGATTCGAAATATAAAAGGCAAAGCCATACCTTTTGGACGGATCGGTTGTGAGCGCTTTTCTTCTAGTTTCTTCAAGTGTAAATGGAAATATTGTATGTAATATTTGATGGTTAGCGAAGGCACTTTTTATGGGCGGAGATTGCTTTTTGCTTAGTCTACGGAATGGAATGCTTTTTGAAGCAGCCATCAAAGGCTGCCTATATGTAACCCTGCAGGCTACGCGACTGGCTGTGATGATGACGCGGCGGCTGATAGCCCGGCTCCTGCATTTCCATTTGCATTACCAGATTCTTTTGCTCGCCGCGCGCCTCAAAGGCCTGACGGGCCTCACGCTGCAAAATCAAGGCGGCCAGGCCGAGCAGCATGAATGTGACCACAGCGAGGGCATAGGACCAGCCCAAAACATTGAATTTGGGATACATAAGCCAGTCACGGCGATAGGCACAGCCGCCAAAGATGCAAACGGCCAAAAACATAAAAAGAGCTACAAAAATAAAGCATAAAATTAGCCAAGGAAGGTGTGGTCAGTGGCCAGTGGCAGGCTACATACACGACACTGCTGTTCCAATGTAGGAAAGGCGTACGAGCAGCCATTCGTACTGCAAAACAGGCTTCAGAGGCAGCCGAATGATGGTTAAAGCCAGCAGCGACAGCACAAGGAACACAATGATAAAGGACATGGTGACAAAGCCCTGGACAGCCATTAGCCAGCCAGGCAGCAGGTACTCACGAATGACATAGTAGTCCTGAAAAAAACCACATAAAAGGTTGGAATAAAGGAAAGAAGGAGCCAAAACAAATCCTTACGTGAGAGAAGACATTGTGACAGCCGGTGAATTGCTTGGGGAACTGATACTTGGGATACACGAAATCCTTGAAGCAATACTGCCACAATCCCATATTCTTGAAGCTGCTGCGCGTCTCCTCGTACGACTCAATCCAATAGGGTGAGCAGAAGGACATCATCAGGACAAAGAAGCTGGCAAAGGTGACAATGGCACCAAAGACCACACCATCTGCGGGTTAAAAAGGTTTAAAATATTATTATTATTATTAGTTTCTGGGGCGGGGCGGGGCGTGCGTCACTTCTCACTTACTGGTGGCCCGCGGATAGTCGCCCTTCTCGACGCCCGCATCGGTGGTGTCCTGCGATTGCTGTTTGTTCAGTTCACGCATGATTTAGTGTGTGTGTTAAGCGGCTGCTTAGTGGCTTAAAAACGTTAAACAATTGGAAGAAGGTACTTTTCTTAGGCGATTAGCGCAGCGTAAACAAATGCAGCCTCGCAACACACCCAATCTAGAGATGGAAGTGAAATCGATACGGCCACTCGATTAATCGATTATGCTAGAAGATCGGTTCTAGTTGCGGGGCAGTTAATTCCAATTGGATTTAGGTTTATAGGAAATTTTTAATCAAAATATAAAAGAAAAACATTTATAAACTGTGGAGAGTAGAAAACTGCAATTTATTGCATTTTTTAATACGATAATATTTAAAATCGATAATATTTTAAAACTCTGAATAGCTTAATACCGCAATTTATTAATTATTCGATTTTTGAATACACCACCGTAACAAACACTCGATTGCAGCAATCGATAATATTTTCCAGTTTGCAGTTGTTATCGAAAATATTTTTATTTCTACAAAATTCTTAATTTAATGCTTTTAAATTATAATTAAATTAAAATAATGCAGCTCTAAATGGCGCCATCCACCTGATGATGCTCCAGATGCTTCATATAAGCCAAAAAGCAAGTCCAGCAGAGGCTGCACGCGCTGATAAATGGCACACGATTCCGCTCGGGGATCAGGCTAAAGTTAATGGTGGCCACCAGCGGCCACACGCACAAAGCCACCTGTTGAGGTAAGTATTAAGTGAAATAAAATGAAATAAGCAATATAAAGATATATATACCTTGTAGGTTGGTAAAAACTTCTTGCCCACTTCGGCCACCGCCTCCTCCACTGTTTTGGACTCCAGCAGGCTCATAATGAAGTAGAAGCAGGTCATGGCACCGGGCGTATAGGAAATCGTCTCTACCGCCGCCTTGATGATGCCCGTACGCAGCGATGTCTCCGGCCACATGGCACTCGAGACCTGTGATGAAAAGAGCTCTAAAAAGAAGACTTAATTAAGTGAAAACAAGGACTTACCTTGACCCAGCCATAAAGTGTGGGCGCCACAAAGAGGCCGCCGTACATGCTGAAGCGCAGGACACGCCACCAGTCGTAGGTGCCTGCAGGAAGCCAGAAAGCAGGCATGAAATGGCTTAAATCCAACAGCATTCACTTACCCCAGCTTCTGCCTTCGACTGTCTGCTGGATGAGGCTGCCCGTGGGCCAGATCAGGCTATACGATATCATGCCGCGCATTATTGGGTAGCGGGTGACGAGCACCTTGAGCCTAGGCCACATTATTTGCCGTCTCGACGCCCCTGCGGAATCACAATCGCCGGAATTCGCATCTCATTAGCGTTGGCTAATGGGGGGAAAAACTTACAATGGCATGGCCAGCCCAGCTCCAGCTCCAGCAGTGCAAATAAAAGCAAACACTTCTGTGCGTCCAGAATTAAAATTTATAGATTTTTGACCAAGTTATGGCATTTCCAAACTTAAAAACAACAAAAACCCCAGTGAATCTCAATAAATGTGCCTGCTCCACTTGCCCTGCCGTCACACACACACTGAGACAGACAGGCTGCCCTGCGCTCGTACACCCTATCCTGGCGTCTTTACGGAGGTCTCCTCTGCCTACGTGGACTGGATTGTGAAGACGGTGGGCAGCTCCTCGGACTCTCGCCATCGCCTCAACTGGGCAACTTCTAGATCGCATTCTGAGCTAAAAACCCAATAAAAACTACCAAAGGCATTACAATACTAAGATGAGGAACGACCATACATTCGTTTTGCAATGACAAACGCGCTCTAACCGCTCTCATAAAGATGAGAGCTTAAAAATATAAAAAATAAAGCCAAAAAATCGTATGGCGTTACTTATCTTATATATTGAAAGGTCTTCGAAACTAAACAATGCATTTAAGCTCTAATTCTACATCTAATTCAAGGAGAACAACAATCAGGGAATAACAACAACGGGCTCCTCCTCGTGTCGCGTCTTCATGTAGGCCAGAAAGATGGTCCACAATAGGCTGCAAATGCTTACAAATACCACGCGATTGTGTTCTGGCACCAAAGAGAAGTTGATGGTCTGCAGGAAGGGCCAAATGCATACGCCAACCTGGGTTAGTAATGGGAGATTAATTGATTATTGATGAGCGGAGAAGGGAGAAGGTTGCAGAACCTACCTTATAGGTGGGCAAGGCCTTCTCCTTGGTCTCGTCCACCGCTTGGCTGAAGGTCTTTAGCTCTAGGAGGCTCATGCCCATAAAGAAGCTGACACAGGCAAAGGGTCCATAGGATAGCTGCTCGGTGATGGCCTGCAAGGAGGAGGAGGAGGAGGAGTGTGATCTCTAGCTAAAGGCTGCCCCTTGCTCCTTGTTCCTTTCCCAACTTACCTTCACAATGCCCGTGCGCAGGTTCGTGTGCGGCCACATGGCGCTGGTTAGTCTCACCCAACCGTACAGCGTGGGCGCCACATACAGGGCTCCAAAGAGGCTGAAGCGTAGGGCACGTGCCCAGTCGTAGTCTCCTGGGAGGATGATGCAAGGAGGAAGCAATGAAGGGAAAGGATAAGGGTTGCAGGCAATGAAGTTACTCACTTAACTTTCGGCCCTCCAGCGCCTGTTGGATGATGCTCCCCGTTGGCCACATCACCGCATATGTCAGGGCGCCCTTGGCCATGGGATGCAGCTTGGCGCGGCTTCGCCACTGGGAGGCCAACGAAGCCTGTAAAAGCTTAACGGCCTGCGGCACCATGGTGTCCTTAGACTCTAACTAAATCTGGCAAAAGGAGCAGAAGGAAGGATCTTGAACTGCAGAGCAGGAACTACTGTCCACAGCAACAACAACAACAACAACGAAGGAGGAGACGTAGCAGAACAGTAGATACATTTCGCTCAAGGTCGCTGCTAACGGTATTTGCGAGAGCGAGCAGGCTGGCTGACCATGGCCAAGGCCGTTTTTCCCCCCCCCATTGCGGATACTTGCTGTGCAACTAAGATTGATATTTAGACTCTTCGAACGCTGCACGATAACTAAATGCACAATGAATGAGTGCAATGTCTAAATTTGAACACAATTATTAAGCTTCTTTTGCATTGATCTTGAAAGTGAGTGCATTTCCTAGTGGGTTGCAACAACACTTGCATGCGAGCGTTTCTCTTTCTCCCTCTCTCTCTTTCTCTCACGCAATGCGAATAGAGCGAGATGGTACTCGCAAGGACTTTATGTAACAGAGCGAGAGGGAGGAAGGAAGGGGAGGCTGAATGAATGAATGGAAAATAACGGCACGTTTGGCTCTCAGCCCAAATCACTACACAAACAGAGAGTGTGTGTGTTTGTGTGATTACGTAGCTGGTAAACTAACGGATCATGTCAGAGCAATATAATTCATTTTGTCACTGTCTGGCTTTGTTGTTGTTTTTGTTGTTGTTGCTATGCGGCTAAATCTCTTACTTACTGAGAAGTTTTATTGTGGCGGTTGGGCGGGAAGGAGGGGGGGAATTAGCCCTACTTTAACTAACTTATTGGAATTCTAGTTTGTACTGTGGTTACGCACGGCGTCCGCATTGCGCGCCTTCTAGCCGTTTCGGTTCCGAGTTCTCTGACTAACAAATACGAAAAAAAAACAGCTTGCAATGTTTTGCTAAAGTCAGCTGTTTAAGATTAGCGGAAGCTTCTCATCCCGTGCCATCATAGAGCTTTGTTAGCTTTAAGGGGGCGGGCGGCATTAAAATTTATTGGTTTATTTAGTTTATTCAATTATTTCGTTAATTTAAAACTTTTATTCTATTATTATTAATTCTTTAAACTTTTCTAGAGAAAACAAAACCATACAAACGGTAAAATTTTTAAAAGAGCAAAGCTGTATATCAATAGTATTTAAATATCGATATGCCGATATTAGTGCTGTTGCATTTCGCACATCTCTAATCGGCGGAAAAACAAAAAATGCGACGACGGTGGTGGCCAGGCGACGTTGTTGGGCCACAGGCGCCACCGCTGCTGCTCCCCCTGCTGCTTCTCCTGTTTCTGCAGCACGCCGCCACCTACCACCGCAACGACACCGCCATCCGCAGCGGCAGCAACAAAGGCGGCACTGGCATTCCGCACAGTTTCAGTGCCTCCGCCTGCCCGCAACGACATCTCGCTGAGATTCTCCCGCCACCGAACACCTGTCCGCCGGAGGTGCTGCATCTACGGGGCACCGTGTACATTCTGTACGACGTCAACATCTCCGAAGGCTTCAACCTGCGCCGCGATGTCTACATCCGCATGGCGGTCTTTGTGCGTCGCCTGCGACAGCGACGCAAGCGCTTCCGGAACGTGCGTCTGGTACTGCCGCCCTGGCCACGCCTCTACCACTGGCACTCGCAGGGCCTCCAGCAGAGCGGTCTGCCCTGGCGGCACTTCTTCGATTTGGCCAGCCTGCGTCGCTACGCTCCCGTGCTGGACTACGACGAGTTTTTGGCGGAGCAGCGCCTCTTTGGCGCACCCGGAGCACCGCTTGTGCATGTGGCGCATGCCTTTCGGCTGCAGCACTACGAGGTGATGCTGGAGCAGGGCATTTTCCGGGATAAATTCGAGCGCGTGACGGACGTGAAGGCGACAACGACATGCAACGAGGAATCGCTGGCCGGCGGACCGCTGTTGCAGCAGAAGGAGCTACAGGTGGAGCGCTTCCATTGCGTCCGCTTTCAGGGCAGCGCCGGCCTGCTGGAGCAGCTGCTGCGCGTGGCCATTGCCGAGGACACAGCGGGCCCGGAGGACGTCGATGATATGCGAACTTACGCCCTGCTCAGCGCTGAGACTGTGCTGCACGATCATTGGGGCGATGAGCACTTTTGGCAAGCGCGTCGCTCCATGCGCTTCGCCAAGCGGCTCAGCCAGGTGGCTGACGATTTTCGCCAGCAGGCACTGGCCACCACGGACACCTCGGCGGGGGTACAGCGTCCGGTTATGTGGGAATTGGAGCGACCCAAGCGAAATGCTCGTGGCGGAGACTATCTGTGCGCGCATTTAAGGCGTGGCGACTTTGTACGCTCGCGGGAAGCCACCACGCCGAGTCTGAAGTCGGCCGCCCAGCAAATGAAGCAACTGATGCGCGCCTTCAATGTGAGCACCGTCTTCGTGGCCAGCGATGCCACGCCCTACGAACTGATGGAGCTGAAGGAGCTCTTCTATCGCTTTCGCTTCGTTCACTTTACGCCGGAATCGAATGGCCAGCGGCGTGAGTTAAAGGATGGAGGCGTAGCCGTGGTGGATCAATTGGTGTGCTCGTATGCCCGCTACTTTGTCGGGACCTACGAGAGCACCTTTACCTACCGCATCTACGAGGAGCGCGAAATCTTGGGCTTCAGCCAGGCTTCAACTTTTAATACCTTCTGCAAGGCTCTGGGCGGCAGCTGTTCCCGTAACGCCGTCTGGCCCATTGTCTGGGATGATTATAGCGAAGATAGCGAAGAGGATCCTTACTGAGAATCTGATTTACTGAAATTGTGTTCCACATTTGCCATGAAGAAAAGCGAAGCACTCGAATCTTTAGCTTTAAGATCAGCAACAGAAATTCCGAACAACCTGCGATTATGTACCAAAAAAAGAACTCACAAATCAATTCTGCCATTAGATAAGGAATTGATTAATAAAATTTATTATTTTGTAAACATAGAAAAGAGGTTTTTCTTATTTATTTATTTAAAATTTGAGGAAAATGTTAAATTAATGAGTAAAAATGAATTGAACGAGTTTATATAAAGTTATAAATATATTCAATATTTTCCAATGCTTTAAAATATCCAATAATCTTGAAATTTCTTAACTTACCTAAAAATAATTTAACTTTTAAGCGCCCACGGCAAAAAAATCTATTTATCGATAGGCTGGAGCCGAAAAAGAGGTTGTTATATTTATTATTTCATATATATTTATTTTATATATTTAAATTCGAATCCCTGAGGCAAAATTAATAACTAAAAACTGAATTAAACAAGTTTATATAAATTTATAAATATATTAAATATTTTTCAATGCCTTAAATATCCAATAATCTTGGAATTTCCCTAAAAACTATTTAAAAGATATTTAAGGCGCTCCCTCCCACTGCAAGCTAACGATTTATCGATAGGCTGGCTAAAAAGCAGTGTGACCCGTTGCCTGTAAAGCCATTTTCCTAGCCGTGTGAGAGCCGGTCATACTATTGCAAACGATTGTTTTTTTTTGCAATCTCTTTTCGCACTCTCGCAAAAAAAAAGATAAAAAAGAATTCATAAATTGCGAAAAGTGAAGCGACCGTGTGGGAATGAAGCAAACAAGGTGAAAAACAACGAATTAGTCAATGAAGTGAACGCGAAATAACACCAACAACCGCGAGCCGCACAGCTCTCCCACACACACACACCGACACACACACATTAACCCCTGTCCGTGTAGCGTTGCGAGTGTGCGACGAGTGTGTGTGAGTTTGCCAAGTTCGGACTTGCATTGCCGTTGTCCCCCCCCCCCCAAACACACAAACACACACACCTGGGGAAGCACACCTGTGCAGAGACTCACAGGATTGCTGAACATCTGCGCCGAAAAGCCGCCAGGGAAACTCACAGCTGGAAAAGCTAAAGCTGAAGCTGGTCTTCAGCAAAAGAGGATTTGCCAAGAGATCGCCTGGATGCCCGGCTTCCACCTCAATGAGATGGGTGAAATGGTCCTGGACGCCATCGATGACATCGGCGTGGTCGATGTGTACGATCTGGCCTCGGACATTGGCAAGGAATATGAGCGTATTATGGATCGCTTTGGCACGGACGCCGTCAGTGGGTTAATGCCAAAGATTATCAACACTTTGGAGCTCCTAGAGGCGCTGGCCACCAAGAATGAGCGAGAGAATGCCACCATTCAGGAGCTGAGGGACAAGGTGACGCAGCTGGAGAGCGAGAAGCTGGAGAAGGCAGAATTTCGCCGAAGGTTCGAAAAGGAATTGGAACTCATCGAGGAGCAGTGGCGCAGTGAGACCAATGAATTGGTCGATCTGGTGTCCTCCCTGCAGGATGAGAATAAGCGGTTGGTCAAGCAAACGCAGGATTTGCAATCGGCCTCCGCCCAAAGCTCTGGCCTGGGCGCAAGCCTCACCGAGAGCATCATAAGCATGACCAACCATGAGCTGCACAGTGCTTTATCCGACACCCAAGTGCTGCAGCGGCTCAAGGAGCAGATCTACAAGCAGCGGGATGAGCTAAAGCAACGCGAACGGGAGCTGCAGGACAAGTACAGCGAGCTGGAACATGTAAAAAACGGCTCTCTGCCTGCTCTCCTTCATTAAACTTAATAATCCAACCTCCCTTTACAGCTCAACATCCAAGCGGAGCGCCTGAAAGGCTCGGAGCGTGACACCCGACGGCGGCACAAACTCATGCAGGCTCAGGTCAAAACGCTCTGCGAGGAGCGTGCCGATTTCCTGGCCCAACTGCAGGATCAGAGCCGTGAGATCAATCAGCTGCGCAAGCGCTTGGGCCTGGCCGAAAAGGAGAACGAGGATCTGGTGGCCTCGTACGACGATGGTCAAAACGATCCCAATCGTCCGCGTTATACCACGCGTGAACTCAAGGAGTTGATCAGTGAGCGAGACGAGCTGCTGACCACCATTGATGGGCTGAATGAGCAGCTGGCGGAGCTTAAGCCACCACCACCGCCGCCGGCGGCGTCCAAGGCCAAGCGACAGCGCCATTTCTCCAGTTCCGATGACAGCGACGACGAGGACGATGGTCATGTGGCGGACAACGATGATGACGACGACGAGGAGGAGGATGATGATGAAGAGGAGGCAACCGAAGCGGATGAGGTGGAGCCACCAGCCACCGCTGGAGAAACGTGAGTTTATTATAAGAAATTAAAATAAATGGGGTTAATGATTTCAAAAGGTATTAATTATGATCACTTGACTATTTTTAAGCTCGAAAAACAATAACTTCCATGATTAATGGCAAGCTATAAGCTTGTGACTCATTGTTTTGTTTATTTTTCGCGCAAAAAGCTAACCATATTCAAATAGACTCCACCATGATGCAAGCACCCTTCAAACAGGTGATTCATCATTGGTTTGGCGTTTATTTTCAAGCTTTTATTTGTCAAGGTTAAATATTTAAATATGTGATTATAATATGTGTATATAAGTGATTATTGAAGTAATTGCATAGGCGTTTGGTTGAGGTATTGCCTCTAAACATTTATTATATGTATGGGATAGGGAGAAAAGGTATATTTATTGTTTGTACAACATTAGAAACCCTTAATAATCTCGTTTCTTTAAATAGTCCTAGTAGTAATCCCTAGTAATACAAACAAATAGCAATATATCGATAAAGCCAAGATATTTTATAAGAAAATCGATATATACAATTATTTTCATAAGAGATAAAGCTTCTAGACCCCTCTAAACCCTTTATAATCTCGTTTCTTTCAATACCCCTAGTAGTAATCCCACATACTTAGCCTAGGAATAATAGAAAATGGCAATATATCGACAACGTAACGATATTTTATAAGAAAATCGATATAGACACATTTTTTAACGATATTTTATAAGAAAATCGATATATAAAATTTTTTTGATAGGCGAAAAAGCGTTAAACTGTTAGATATTCACTCCAGGATATTATTTTGAATAATTATAAATATTTTGATTAATATATTGATATTCATACAATGAAAGTAATATTTTACGATATTTAAAACTTCGAAATATCATATTTTAGGATATTTTCCATATATTTTATTGGAATTTTACTCTCAAAATATGTACATCCTAAAAAATCTCGTTTCTTTCAATCCCCCTAATAGTAATCCCTGGGAATTAACGAAAATAGCAATATATCGACAATGTAACGATATTTTATAAGAAAATCGATATATAAAATTTTTTTAAAAAACGATAAAGCTATGAACTGTTATATATTCCTTCCAGAATATCATTTTAATTACTTATCGATATCTTAAATGTTAAATTATCAAATTTTAAGATATTTTCCATATATTTAAGGGGATTTTTCCTCTCAAAATATGTTTATCCTAATTTATTGCCATTTTACAGGCCGCCTGGACACGATGCACCCGTACAGGGACCGCTGCCATACGAGCCGGACGATGCGCCGTGGAAGAAGAGCTCCGAGTCGGGTATACGCAAGTTGTAAGTGAATAATACATAAAATATATATAGAAAAAACTAATGTTTAAATTTCTAACAATTTTCATAGCTTCCGGAAACTGTTCTCGGACCCATCGGACGGCAATAATACATTCCCGAAACGTTCCTTGGCCACGCTCTCCAAGATGGCACTGTCGGCCACGCCGGGCTCCGTTACCGCCACCGCCTCCGAGGCGGCGAAGTAAGCGCCACTCCCATATAACCAACCAATACGAGTTGTTTGGCGTGCAATTCACACTTTTGTTTGTTTTGTTTTCTGTTTTTCCGTTTCCGTTTCCGTTCCATTACGTTCCGTACCGTTCGTTCCGCACCCCCTGCATCTTTATCTTTATTTATTTATTTATTATTTACGACTTATGGTTTACGATTTACAATTTACAATTTATGATTTATGATTTAGATTAGGCCAGTGGCTTATCCATTTTAGCCTGTCACTGGCCATTTACCTGCTCCGCCTGAGCTGTACATACATAGTTTACACACTCGATTGCTGTGCCCTTGTAATTCTAAGTTGTTATGCGATTTTATTTACGTAATCCGCGTTTACGTTTTTGTTTATTATCTATTTACCTAACCCTAACTGTACTTGAATCTTTTGTACTCTTGTATTTATTCTAACTTTAAATTAACGACTACCAACTAAGTAAAAACCCCACAAAAAATTTATACAACACACACACGCCCATACATACATACGATATGCATATGAAAAGTGTTCCAAAGAACAAAAAGAACGAAAGAACGATTGCCGAGTGAGTTTTTAATGAATTTAGAGACAAGAGAGATGACTAATAAGGAGTAAAATGTGTAACGATTAATGAAAAGACATCATCAAACCCTTAATAACTGTAGAATCAAATCGAAAACAAATCGAAGAAAGGACCCCCAAGAGTTTTTTTAGAGAGTGTAAGAAGAATGAGAAGGTTTTTGCTTCAATTATATATCCGTAGTCTAACTATCCAGATCCTCAGATCCCCTGCTCTATCGCTATCCCCCCCTGTTTTGGAATCGGAAGGTATTTTTAGCATTCTCATAGCAGTTGCCCCAAGCGGCCTTATATTACAAATTTATCAAAAAGGAAAAAATTTAAAAAATATGCAAAACGTTTAGAAAAATGGTAAATCCAAAAAAGACATATATATATATATATAATTGATATATAAATTATTAGCAAACGTTACAACCTTAGCGCATTGTTTGTTGAATTGAATTAAAAAACACAAAGAAACTATCTCTAAACGAAACCAAACTAAACAAATTAGATTCCATTGAACGCATTAGAAGCGCCACAAAAAATACAAAATAAAGGAAAATCTCAGTATATAATATGTCTGAATATCAGCGAATGTTTTAGCCAAGAGTTTTACCATAGACTTAGCCACGCCAACTAACTGACCAGCTGTCTCTCTCTCTCTCTCATTCTCTCTTGAATTGTTGTTACCGTCGCTTAGCAGATATATCTATCTATGAATAAACCCCTATCCCTACTTTCCTTCTTATTAACGAATGCTGTATATCGCACACGAAGCTTGCCCAAAGACAGCTCTCCTAGCAAGTACACTATCCACAATAAGATGGAGCTCTTGTTCCCCAGATTCAGCTGTCACTGTGCTAAATATCGATAAATTTCGATATATCTTCGATATGTTATTTCTTTTTAATATTTTTATCGGAGTTTGATTACTAAAGATCCCAGTAACATCAGGACTTCAAGTACTTTAATATATTGGACCAATTAAGTAACATTTTTGAATAATATTGATCAATTTCTCATAATATCGATTAATTTCGATATTTAAAAATTCTATATATTCGATATATTATTTATTTTAATATTGATCGAAGTTCGATTACTAAAGATCCCAGTAACATCAAAACTTCAAGCTTTGACACAGGACAGCTGGACTGGGGTGCTTATTGACTTCCGTAACATATCAGCTTTGTCGATTGCATCGATTTTTAATGTGCCAAAGACTAATTGTCAGTCCCGCTTAACCCGATCCAAACCCCAAACCCCAAAACCCAATCAGCAGCCCATAATCGATCGCTCTCCTCCAACAATCAAATCTCGTTTCAATTAAAAAACAAATTGTGGCAACTGAACTTTTATACATATTTGAGTATATGATATAATGATGATATGATAAGCGTTGAAATGGACTAACAAAAACAAAAATAAGAGTATTAGGATCGTTCGAAATGAAGAGACCACGAGAGCTACACGAGAAATCGAAAGAAATCGATGGAGAGGAGAGACATGACATTGAGTATTTGGTGAATTAATGTTAACTAAATTTATATACACATATACACATGCATTATACATAATATACTTTACTATATACACTATATGTAATACCGTATTATATGGAACTATGTGTGTGACTAACCAAAAAAGAAAGGCAACAATTATACAAATTAAATGCGTACAAGCGTAGAAGTTGAAGACTACCTAAAGGACCCGAAGCGAAGCGGCGTGGATCAGTCGTCGTCCCTTCTCGGAGGAGTGCAACGGAACAACGGAACACACATCCTGGGGCCTCTGTACGTACATACAAAATTATGAGCGGTGGCTCCACGTGAGCAACCATCAAAAATAAAAACTTATGAAGAATTGACATCGATTTTCGGTCTTTTTTTTCAATGGGAAAGCTGAAAAATTAAGAAAAACTATGAGTAGAAAGCCATTAAGGGGAAGTCTGAGGCTGAAGGCCAAGGACAGACTGACTTTCAGCTGTGACGCAACCGGGGATTCCCCCATAACCATTTCAGTGTCCTGGCTGTAAAAGCTTTTCCCGGCCCCCTTTTGGGGAAAGCTTTTCGCATACAACTCTCTGCCCCGGGTCTCTCTAGCAAATAACTAAGAACTTGCGCCGTTCATATCCTGCGCATCCGCGTCCGCATTGGAGGCTGCAGCATCTTGTGCGTCCTGCTCCGTGTCCTGTCGCTTACTGGGCGCCTGTTAGCCACGCCGGGTTTGAGGCGTATCTAGGGCGTGGTGGTTGCTCGGCTCGCGTCGACGACCTTGACGAAGTTTCATGCTGACGGAGATCCTGCGGCTGCGTTTTAATTGCCCAGCAACAGGCAGGCTCCCTCTCTCTCTGCGACGTGTTGGCCATTCTCGACGGGATTTCCACGCAGTTCCCAATTAAGCAATTAAAAATCAGCCAGCCGGCGGGTGGGGGCGTTGCCAGCTTTTTAATTAAGAAGATGTTAGCGTAATAGGATAGAAGAAGATGCGCTGCGAAATCCGTAGGTCGAAATGTGCGCGCGGCTAATGAAGAAGCCGTCGTCGTTGTCGTCGTCGTCTGTGGTCAGTGGGAATGGGGAGAAGGGGGGGTTAAGGGTGGTGGGCTTCGTTTTCCACTAATTGGCTTGCTAGAAGGGAAGCAAGGAGAGGGAAAGAGTGAGCAACGGCAGCCGTTGTGGTGGGATTAATTAAAAAAAGGAGCATTTAATGAGTTTTTCTGCAGGCACACAAACCAAACCTGGCCAGGCCAGGCCAGGCCCCTTTTCAGCCACAGTCGCTGCTGTTGCCGACGACGACGCTGCAACCGAAGCATCCGCCGGTTGGTCAGGACCCGTCTCTTGCCATCGTGGTCGTGCGACGATTTCAGGGGCCTTCAGTCAGTCGATTTTCGAACAGGCGCCCAGCAATGGCAGCTGGGGATCCGCAGGGGCAGACAACAACTCGAAAACTCCCCAGCGAGCGAGTACAGTGGGCGCTTGAAAAGGGCAACTGGAAGTGGATTTTTCAGTTAAATTATACCGGTTTTCAGGTGTTGATATACATATTTATAAATGCCTGGATGTACATCATTAAACGAATTTCCATTATCTTTTTAAATTTCAGTGAAATATTTAAGCAGTAACTACTGTAATTAAGTTTTTAACAAGGGCAACAGAAAATGTTGTGCTTAGTTTTTGCGCAGAAACAGTTGGGGAGGAGACTTGTATCGATACTTAGGTATTATATTGCAAAATCGAAAATGAGATATCGATAGCTGTTGCTTTCTCTACATTCCATCCCTACTAGCATTAAGCAAGTGTAATAGAGTGAGATGACCATAGATAAGAGTAGTCATCTCGCTCGCGCTTTCAGTCAACTGGTTGCCGGCACAACGTCTCCGCGAGTCTGCACGCCTGGTCAGCGGCCAGCGCCAGGTTGGAACAAGAAAACGAAAGTGTTAACGCTAACGTATTGCTGCATCCAAATCGCGTCCGCGTCTTTCGCTTACTCCTCTCAATTCAATTCGCAATCCGTGCGTGCGGAAAACAAGTTGCTGTTCCTACAAAACAATAATTGAAACAGAGTGTACACTGAGATGAAGTGTAAAAATAACGGGACCTGTATCAACACAGACGCGCAACCCAACATGTTGCTGTTGGTGCTTCTGGTCACCTGCTCTGTTCGGGTGAATTCTACGAGTTTGCCTGCCGGTTGGAGCCGTTTTTTGCATTGCAACATATCGCCACTAGGGTTGTCGGCTCCTCCGAGAGATGTCGTCTGCCGCGAAGTCACCTATAATTAACTGGCCAAAAAACCCAACCGGAATGATAATGGGTAAGTTGACAATGTTAACCCCAAGCGATTTACAGCTTAAGAGAAAAGCCAAAAAGATCAAAGGGAAGATCCAAAGTGTTTCGTGTATTTAGCAAATTTCTAATGTTTATAAACAAAAAATGCGATCGATCACCTGGCACCTGCATTCGATGCATTTTACGGACAACCCTAGTTGCAACATGGACGCCACCGCCGCCATGGAGCATCTTATTGGAATGAACATTCTAGGAACTTGCCCTAGACGGATGACCAGGCGACCAGCAGGCGGCAAAACGAGACCGAAAAAACCGAAAGCGAACCTGCTGGGGCGACAAATGAGCGGGATAGCAAATACTATTTGTGTGTCTCTCTCTCTGGCGCCCTGCCAGAGAGCGTTGCACTGCGCATGTATGTTGGTCAGAGTGGGACAGCTATAGGTATGCGATATATTCGCGCCTTCAAACGTTTTATTGAATTCAAAAAAAGTGGCGCGCAATTAAAATCGAGTGAAATGAATGTTGAAGGAATGAAAGAAGTTATTAAAACCGCAAAATCGTTCCGCCTGTCGGCCAGATTCTCTGGTTCGCCGGTTCTCTGGGTGGTGGTGCGTCCGTCATTTTTTGTACAATAAGTGCTCCAATTTGGACAGGCGAGCAGAAAGGGGCAACTGGAAACTGGAAACTGCGAGCGGCGGGAATGTGGAGCAAACAACGAGTTTTGGTTCGAGTAATTCTTTTTTTTTTTGTTCGCGCTTTGTTATTTTCATTCTTAATACAAGCTACTACTACATGGAAGTTAAAATACACAAAAACAACAGCAACTTGTGTGAATTTAATATTATAAAAATTATTAAACATGAAGGACAATTAATCGATGATTAAAAAGATTTTTTTAATAATTAATCGATAATTAAAAAAAAAGTTTAATAATTCTTTTAGTCATCGATTAAAAGTTTTTCATTCTTGACTTAGTTTATGTTAGAAGTAAACCCTTAATTTCTGAAAAATAATTAAAAGAATTTCTTATATAACTGGCCTAATAATTTTAGTTATTTTCTTTATTTTGTTTGTTTTTTTCTTTGTTATTTTCTGCAGTATATTATTGTTGTTTTTATTTACATTTTTATTTAATCATTATTGTTTTTATTTACCTTTTTTTTAATTTTTTACCTTTATTTCAGCATAATAATATTCCTGTTCTAAAAACTGGTGGAAATATGTGAAAGTCCTGAACTCTGAATTAATAAATTGTAAGTATTATATTTTACAATAATTAACAGTCACTCCAGGCTGTTTTTATTGTTTAATAAAAGTGGATTTTACTGGAATTTTTCCTTTAATTATACAGTTTATATATTTGCTTTTTTACCCTATTTTTTAGCTATATTTATGTCTAAGATAGAAATAAAGTGGAAATATGTGGAATTTACAAGGAAAAAGCCTCAACAATATAGTCTTGGTAAATAATAAAAAAACATTCTTTATTTATTTATTTTAAATTATTAAAATTCAATGATATATAATAAACAAAACCCTTAACTTACAGAAAATTAGTTCCATTTGCATCGCCTTTTCCCGCGACGAGGTTCGCCCTCCAATTAACATGTCACTGAGTCCAACTGAAGGAGTGTCAACGCGGAGAATGAGCTCTGAGGCGGAAGAGATGGACCCAGCGGCAAACCGAATCCCTGCCGCCAACAAAGAGAATCCGGGTGCCAAGTGCCTTGGACAATGGTGAGTGTCAAGTGTTGATATTTAAGCTGCAGAGCAGCAGCAACCAGAGCCTCGGGGCAGCAAGTACCTCGCACCTCGCACCTCTCACCTCGACGAAACCCAAAACCCCATTGAAGTGCAGGGAAATAAAATTTGGTCAACGAGTGTAGGAGATACGAAAGGAGACAGGAGGCAGGAGAGGGAATGTTGCTATGAATATATGGCAACTGCAATGCAGCTGGCCCCCAGGCGGGGGCGAAATACTGCCTAACAAACTAACAAAAGGCAACACTGTGGCAGCTGCACTTGTCCCCACACTAAATTCAACTCAATTCGAGGAAATACCACCCTCCCAGTCAGGACATCCCATCCCCGTTGGCCGTACGTTTCAATGTTCCGTCCAGAAATGGCGACAAAAAAAAAGAAAGAAAAAAGAAAAACCATGCCCTACCGGAAATGGCATTTAAGCGGATTTCGTTCCTCGAGTGCTAAGCTGGCGGGGATGAGAGTTAAGGAGAGAGGAGAGAGGATGGGAACAGGTTATTTGGCAATGTGAATAGTCGAAAGTTTGAGTCCAACCTCTCTGAAAGGAAGGAACGCCTGAATGATGTTTGAGGACTCCCGCAGGGATTGAACGCTTTGAAAAGCCGAAAGCAAGCACTGCAAGGGACATAAGTAATCGCTGGATTTAAGTAAGCAAGGGAAAGCTTTCCATTAAAAAAGGAAACTGACCTTAAATTAACTTAAAACAAGTTAAGGGAACCATTGGAACTTTGATAGGTTTGATGCTGGCTTTTATTTATAATTTATTCATAATATTTTATAGTAATTTAATAAGAGTCTATAAATAAGTAATAGTTCCCTTCATTTATTAATTTATTTAATTAACTGAAGACTTTTTTAAGAACGTTTCGAATATGATCGTATTAGTTTCATAAAGCTAAGAGTTAAGATCTACAAAAATTCCTAGCAACAAAAATTTCCTTTTAAATTATATCAAAATAGCTTAAGCTTCTTATATTTTTAAATATCAAAAACTACCGTATTTATTCTTCAATTATCGATATTATCGATAACAAGAAGAAAAGGCCTCTAATATCTAATTTCTAAATATCAAAAACTATCGAATTTAACCTTAAATTATCGATATTATCGGTAAAAAGAAGAAAAGGCTTCTAATATCCAATTTCTAAATATCAAAAGCTATCGAATTTATTCTTCAATTATCGATATTATCGAAAACAAGAAGAAAAGCAAGTTTCGGAAGGCTGTAGCTTGCAATTCTTTAATGGAATCGAATGGGAAATCGATAAAGACAAAGCCAAAAATTCATTAATTTCAATTCGGAGACCTATTTCTATGTTAGAGTTTTAGCAAGTTAGCAAATTAACATATTTAGTTGAAGTTTCAGACGGTACCCTGCAGGGATATCCCAGAAATATCCCAGAAATTGTAATATATACATTTATATATAATTATCCCCTATAGATATTGAAGCATTAAATTCTCTAGGGTTCTTTAGGGTTCCACAAAGTTCAACTGACTTGTCCTTTCATCTTAACTGCTCCTTATTAATACCTTAAAAATCTGTCCATTCCACCATTCAATCTCGTTTCTTATTCGAGCAAATCTGAAACTGATGACTCCTCAAATTTGTTGCCTGCTGACAGGCGACAGCAACAATGACAACGACAACGACAAGGACAAGGACATTGACAAGGACATGGATGGGGAGTCTCTGCTGCTTCCGTCACCTTTAGCAGCCAGACAAGCATATTTTTTTGGCCCCTTATGCTGATGACAATAGCTTCAAAAATCCCCAAATACGTTTTCTGCAGGAAAGAAAGCTTCCCAAGGGGAGTTTCTAGTGGCTAAACCGAACCATATGTCCGTTCCAGAGAGAAAGAAAGCTTTTCTTTTACTGCAGGAGCTAAAGCTTTCTAAGGGGTCTTTGTTTTGGGGTCGGGGGATCCACCATTCGAAGGAGTCATTCCACTGGCCAAGTGCCAGTAAAGCCAGCTGGCTTCCAGCCTGCGCTGGACGACGACGCCAACGAGCTTTGCAAACTGAGAAAAACAAAAAAAACAAATCATATGTCGAGGAAAGCTTCTTTTCACACAGCTGTGGGAGGCGGAAAACACGCCCCGATGACGCCATGGATATAAAGGGGTTAAAGGGTATGAAAAAGCGATTAAAGCGAAATTATGGCTCTGACAGATGTCTAGACAAAGAGTTGGGGAGAGTCCACCTTCTCGACTGACTCGCTGATGGATGAATGGTTTAATTGATCGAAAGTTCGTTGGAGCCACAGAAGTTATGGAAACATGTTGACCACTGCTGAAAAATCAAATTATTTCACATTCAACGTGGCAACGATGGAGAGATCCTGGCAAACCCCAAACCTGAAATTCATTTGTCGCCGCTTTTCGCATTTTGCTGCAGTTTTTTTCCCTGCAAAGAGCACTTGGCAGCTTGCTGGCGCGTTGCGAGCGAGAAAAAGAAAAAATTATAAACAAATAGCACATAAATACAAGTGTAAATATAAATATAAGTACGAATGCAGGTGTGTGGTGCTAGGAGGTACACCAGGTGCAAATGTCGATGGATGTGGCACCTGGCAAAAAATTATGCAATTTGTGAATATTTAAGGGAAATTATTAGGAAAATCATATGATTTGTTGTGGCAATTTTAACAGAGAGGATTTGACACTCTTTTTGTAAGGCTTCTGGGATCCCTGAAGTTGCAGCTAAGGTTCATCTCATAATACTATCAATAATCCTGCCAAATCTCTGAATTTTTGTACATTTTTTCATTTATTTACATTTTTCATTTATATTTAAGGAAAATTATTTGAGAAAAACACATAATTTGTTGTGGCAATTTTAAGAGAGAAGATTCAAATCCGATTCTGTAAGGTTTCTGGGATCCCTGAAGTTGTTGCTGAGGTGTATCCCATAACACTATCTATAACCCTGCAATATCTTTGAATTTTTGTACATTTTTTCATTTATATTTAAGGGAAATTATTTGGAAAAAACACTTGATTTGTGGTGGCAATTTTAAAATAAAAGATATGACTCTTTTTAAAGGTTTCAGAGATCCCTGAAGTTCCAACTGATGCGTATCTCATAACACCATTAATAACCTTGCAATATCTCCTATATTTAAGGGAAATTATTTGGTAAACACACATAATTTGTTGTGGGAATTTACAGAGAGGGGATTAAACTCTATCTTTATAAGGTTTCTAGGATCCCTGAAGTTTTAGCTGAGGTGCATCCCATAACACTATTAATAACCCTGTAATATCTCTGAATTTTTGTACATTTTTTCATTTATATTTAAGGGAAATTATTTGAGAAAAATACTTGATTTCTTATAGCAATTTTAAGAGAGAAGATTCAAATTTTTTTTGTATGGTTTCTAGGATCCCTGAAGTTCCAGCTGATGTGTATCTTATAATACTATTAATAATCCTACCATATCTCTGAATTTTTCATTATTATTTAAGGGAAACCCACCTGATTTGTTTTTTTAATTTAAATTAAGATTGTCTGCTTATATAATACCACACAGATTTATTTCTTCCTGTGTATTATAATATATGTACAAAAACATATGTGCTTCATGCTGCCAGCTGAGTGCCGGCAAAAGTGTGTTTGGGTGTGTGATGTGTGTGTTGTGTGTGTGATGTGTACTTGCTCCTTGTACTTTTTCAATGAGCTGGCTTCCTCAGTCGCCTATATAGTGCATGGCATTTAAAGCATTTCACCTGCCCAACACCACCACAAAATGCGGTCTTTGATTTTCCGCCCACGCAAAGGTACAAGCGATTCGCTGGCGGTGGCTAGAGCCTGCTCCTGACAGCTGTCCTGGGACATTTTGCAAGCTTGTATGTCAATTTGAGACAAGGTTCAACCATAAAACTGAAACTTGCACTAAACTGCAACTTAATGGCCAACAAACTAAGAGAATTAAGCGGGATGTAAACCACATTAAGCTGCTTTCTATAAGAATTTAATCCTTAAACCCTTTCTATAAGAATTTAATCCTTAATCCCTTTCTATAAGAATTTAATCCCTAATTCCTTTTAGTTTCTTTGTATTTTTAGTTTAAATTCCTTTATTTTCTTTGTATTTTTAGTTTATATTTTATTTACTTTCTTTGTCTTTTTAGTTTAAATTCCTTTACTTTCTTTGTCTTTCTATGTTATACTTTATTTATTTTCTTTGTATTTTTAGTTGATGATTTTTTTACTTTCTTTTTCTTTTTAGTTAATGATTTATTTACTTTATTTGTCTTATTAGTTAATGATTTATTTACAAGTGAATAACAGAGAAATAATTATATTTCGCTATAAACAGAGGTCAGTTCATATGAAATTCCATTACTATTTCGTTGAATGTTGGATTTTAAATCCAACTGCACCCTTAATTAGCACACAAATACACGCACTTGGCTCTCGTCCTTTATTTTTTTTTTTTTATTTCATTTTAAAGTTGGTCTTATTTTTGTATTTTTTTTTATTATTTCTCTAAAGGCTGCGTACCATGTACCAGGTTCCACCTACCACCTACCACGTACAAGGGTACAACGGGGCGTAAAGTGGCCAACAAGCCGTTAAACATGCCCAGCCCAGCCCCTCCTTTTTTTGGGGGCGCCATTTCTTTAACCCTTTTCCTGGTTGAATGTAGAACTCAAACTAAAGTTGGCTTTTAGCGAAGGGGAAAAGCAAACTCCGCCTTAGAAGGTAAACTGCAGCAGTATTCGACGAAAGATTACCTGGTCACAGGTTCCCCTTAAATATACTTTTATCCATAAGATCCAACGAATCGGACTGCTTTTTAAAGAGTTCTATGAAAAACTAAAGTCTAACATATCTCTTTTTTTCAGATATAACGATGCTGCATACCCGATTGTAGGGAGAAAACAAAGCCAAACAGAAACAATGTCCAGGAGAAGATGCTGCAGATATATATACATATTAGTGCCCTCCAGTCTGGAAGCAAGT
The DNA here is from genome assembly GCA_008042515.1 of Drosophila truncata. Taxonomy (NCBI): domain Eukaryota; kingdom Metazoa; phylum Arthropoda; class Insecta; order Diptera; family Drosophilidae; genus Drosophila; species Drosophila truncata. Next base: position 18,203 of record VNJQ01001332.1, on the reverse strand, counting down.
CGGAGTAAGAGTGAGAGAGAGAGAGGAGCAGGAGCAAGAAAAGTTTGCTCCCCAGGAAGAAGAAGGACTGACAGGCTGCTTTGGCTCTGGCTCTGGCTCTGGCCTTTAAAAGGTATTAACATATAATATTTAAGAGCCTTTTGCCAAAGGCACACACAAAAACAATTTAAGTACACTTTGCTGGTTGAATTTATTTAGACGTCGTTTTAGAGCCTTTTTAGAAGATTCAACCAATTACGAACATATTTTAAACTGTGCTTAGGGATTGAGAGTTGAGTTTACTTAGGAAATCAAGAACTATAATAACTAAGCAACACAATCCAATTTAGTTTGTCAGACTCTTTCAATTTTCATTGTCCTTTTGTTGTTTATCTTGGTGGCTGCTTTTTGGCACTGCTGTTATTTTGTGGGTTAAGTAATTCCCGATCTGCAATTATCCTGCTTTTTCGTTTGGCAAGCCGATTGGCTCGCGTCCTTTAATTTGGATTTGCCTGTAATGGTTTTTTATGCCGCAGTGCAATTTGAAATTGAAATGGAAATTTCAATTTAATTCTCAATTTCTATTTCTATTTCGTTGGTAATTTGAATTTAATTTGCAAGGCGGGTTAAATCGATTAACCTGCAATGATCGATTGGCAGCTTCACCTCCATCAATCAACCAAGCTTTCTTTTTGCCTATTTAACCATTTTTTTTTTCTCCTTTGGGGCGACCTTTTATGCAATTTGCTAGGTTGCACTGTGGGTGGTGGTTTAATTAATGCACATTTGCCCATTGACATTTCATAATTGATGTGGCAGTAGTGGGTGGCAAAGGTTGCTTAGGAATGCAGCCATGAAGAAAAGAGATTCAAGAGGAGTTCTTGTTTAAGAATTTTAAAGAAAAGTATTAATTTATGATTAATTTTTCCATATTTCTTTCTTCTGGTTCAACGTTGAGGCAAGTTTATATGAGTTAGGGGGAAAAATCTGGCATTTATCGGTAAATATCGATATGAATCGATATCTTGATTGAGAAGAAAGAGATTTATTTACAAAAGTATTAATTTTTGATTTATTTTCCCCATCTTTCTTCTTTTTGAATCAACGTTGAGGCAAGTTTCTATGAGTTAGAGGGGAAATCTGGAATTTATCGGTAAATATCGGTATTAATCGATGTCTTGATTGAAAGGAGAGAGATTTATTTACAAAAGTATTAATTTTTCATTCATTTTTCCTATCTTTCTTCTTTTTGAATCAACGTTGAGGGAAGTTTCTATGAGCTAGAGGGGAAATCTGGTATTTATCGGTATTAATCGATATCTTTATTGTATGTTAAAGCTGATTATAAGTGAAAGAGAGAGATTTATTTACAAAATTATGAATTTTTAATGAATTTTCCCATCTTTCTTCTTTTTGAATCAACGTTGAGGAAAGTTTCTATGAGCTAGAGGGAAAATCTGGTATTTATCGGTAAATATCGGTATAAATCGATATCTTTATAGTATTTCAAAGCTGATTAGAAGGGGAAGAGAGAGCGAGAGATTTATTTAATTTATTTATTTTAAGAAATAGCTCGTAATTACAAGGATCTCCTATTGTTCTTCAATCTCTCTTCGAAATTTAAAGCAAAACATAATCCCTGTGCCGTTGATTGGCCAGCAATCGGTGTGATTGCTTTGGTTTTGGTTTATTTTCCCCGATCCGATCGAGATATGTCCTGGCACTTGGCACTGTTGTTGGCGAACGTTGCTCGTTCGTTAGCGTTTTATGGCTTATTTATTTATGGTTTGCCCAATAAACATTGAGGACACTCGGCAGACACGCACTCACACGCCGATATGACCCACTCTGCCTTTGAGTTTGTGTGTGTGTGTGCCGCACTGCATAAATCCTTGTGGGCCCTATTCCCTTGCTGGTCTTCGCCTCCTCCTGCTGCTGCTAGCCAAGCTCTAATGTGCGTCCTCGTTCGGCCTGCCAGGCTGCCAGACTGCCAGTCCAGCCTGGCCCTCAGTGGGGTGCCTCGTTTAATTGGCCAACTGACTGCCGGCCAAGAGTTGGACCGCCTGACTGACTGACTGACTGACTGGAGGGGAGGGACTGCGAATGGAGCAAAAGGACATGTTAGCCATTTGGCAACTGACAAATGCCGCACGAAAACGCCGACTTTATTGAATTTGCTCTTTTGGCCGGCAAACTGACAAACTGGAACTTGGTGCAGCAGCAACAGCAACAGCAGCAGCAACAGCAGCAGCAACAGCAGCAGCAGCGGCAACTGCGACACAATGGCGGATGCGGCTCCTGCGGTTATCATTCTGACCAAGAGCCAAGAAGAGATGCCACCGCCCCCGTCATTTTCATTTCCATGTGAATGGGAATGGCAATGGGCAGAGGCAGGAGCAGCAGCAGGAGCAGGGATATGGCATTGCTTGTGGGCGTTTCAGAAATCGAAATCAAAAGCCCCAGGGCTGAATCTTTAAGAATACATCACTTTGAGAAATATTTAGCTTGAATTTTGAAGTTTAGTGGATTTAAAAGTGTTGAAATTATATGGAAAAGTTTCTGAAAAAGTTGAAATCACCAGAAAAAGGTGTTTAAAAGTTGATTTTGAAAAAGGTACGAAATGAAGGTGGCTTTTAAGCAGAATCCTTGATATTTATTTTACATTTTAAAAGGATTTTCTGTGCTAGTTTTTATTAAGTTGTAAATTTTAATTGAAACTATATGGAAAAGGTTCTGAAAATTTTGGAAATCTCCAGGAAAAGGTGTCTAAAAATTGATATTAAAAATGATACGAAATGAAGGTTGTTTATAAGGAAAATCCTTGATATTTATTTTACATATTTAAAGACTTTTCTGTGCTAGTTTTTATTAAAATGTAAATTTTAGTAACAAATTAAGTGAAATTATTATCGAAACCAAGAATATTTTCTAGCTTTATATGAAATATTACAATTAAGACTTCTTTGGTTTATTTTTTAGAATTATTAACCTAAAATTGTTGCCAGTGCAGGGGCAAGACAACGCCGCTGCTGACATTTAGCTTCACTTGAACAGTTGCCACTGCTAAGTGCTGCCTCGAAGCAGCCGCGGTGGCGGTGGCACCCCCTTTTGGTATCCTCAGACCCCCTGCTGCTCCTGCTCCTAGCTGGTACTTTCCCTTCCTTCTTGTATTTTCCTATTTTTTGGCCTAATAGATGTGTACAGCGATGTCGGCGGCGGCATTTCAATTTAACTTGCCACGTGTCAAAGCCGCTCGCAATCCAAAGTGACACTCAAAAAACCGGGGGGCCCAGGAATATTCTAGAGAAAAGAGTGAGGAAGGGAAAGGCTACCCAAAAAGGTACAAAATTTTATCCATAAGTGCAGGCTGTGTGTCTGTTAGTGTGTGTGTGGCTGCCTTTTACTTTATGGTTGCTGTGGCTGCCGCATCGATTTACGCCAAAAACTTGCGCCACAATGAGCCCCTGCAGTGCTCCACCCAAGCCTGGCCAAGAGTAAGAGCAGGAGCAGGAGCAGGAGCAAGAGTTAGAGCCAGAAGCATAGCAACAAAGCCCAGCAGGTGGCACCTTAATAGTGTAACAGCAGAAGCAGCAATAACAACAGCAGCCAGAATACCTTTTGCTTTTGGCCTTAATGCCAGCTGACGTGGCCCAAAAGGGGCAACTTAATTAAAGTGTTTGTTAAAAGGCAATGCTTTTTAATGATTAATCAATAAAAAATGTTTAATAAATAGCATAAGAAGGGGTATTTTATATTCTATAAGTGTTCTTATAAGTATTCTCATAAGTAATCACAAACTCTTGTTTTTCTGTAGAGTTTTGATAATTTTTTAGCAAATTCTTAATCAATTGAATTGTTTTTTATTGCAAATATTAAATAAAAAATAAGTTTTATAAATTAAAATAATAAAAATATTATTATATTGCTTATATAAAATTCTTATGATTAATTTTTAGTAATAGTTCGATTAATTAATCAACAACTTTTCCGAAAAAGTCTAAATCATACATCAAAAGCATTAATTTATGATTCATTTTTCCATATTTTTTTCTTCTGGTTCAACGTTGAGGAAAGTTTCTATGAGCTAGAAGGGAAATCTGGTATTTATCGGTAAATATCGGTATGAATCGATAACTTGATTGTATGTTAAAGCTTATTATACGTGGAATAGAGAGATTTATTTACAAAAGTATTAATTTTTGAGTCATTTTCCCTATCTTTCTTCTTTTTGAATCACCGTTGAGGAAAGCTTTTATGAGATAGAGGGGAAATCTGGTATTTATCGGTAAATATCGGTATGAATCGATATATTGATTGTATGTTAAAGCTTATTATAAGTGGAAGAGAGAGATTTATTTACAAAAGTATTATTTTTTGATTAATATTCGCATCTTTCTACTTTTTGAATCAACGTTGAGGAAAGTTTCTAATTAATTAACATCTTTTCCGAAAAAAATCTAAATCATATATTAGATTTGCTACAAAACATAGATCCACAACTTTTTCCTCAACTTTTCTCTATAAAAACCATTTGATTTGATATTTAGTAATGATAAAAACTATTAATTTTTATTATTATAACACAACTCTTCTCTCATTTCATTGCAGGTTTCATTACAAAAATCTAAAAATAGCCCCCGGGCTTTGCTTTTGATCCAGATTAATGAGTCCGATGAGCTCTTCCGCGCCAACACCAGAAACTGTTTGTAATTTATCCAGACCCGAGGTGGCCATAAAGCGACTAGCTGCTAGCCTCCTGTCTCAACTTTAACCCAACAGACACGACGGGTAAGTCCTAAGTAGCCTTTAATCTTTAATGGGCCCGGCATTAAAGATTCATTCAACATGTCCGAAGCCCAAGTATTTTATTTTGTGATCTCTTTGCTAAATAGTTTCCTGAGTTTCGCTTAGCTTTTTTAGTATTATTTTTGTGTTGCTGTTGTTTAGTTGGGAAGTCTGAGAAGTCTGCCTGTGCTAATCGTTAAATTTTAATAATGTAAATTTGTGTCCTAAATCCCAAACTCCTCTTACGTGGATGTGCGTGTGCTATTCCCTCAAAATATATAAAAAAAGAACTGCCAACAGCTGGCTCTTTGACCTTGAAATTCGTAACTCGATATAACCGAAATGCCCCAAAAAAAAAAGCATGCTCTCCGCTTTTTGTTGTTCTTTGCTTAGGCTACGACGCCATTTCGGGCCGCAGGATTGGGGGATGAACAGGAGATGGCAAAGTGAGGAGCGCAGGATGAGGCCAACAGCCATAAAACGCAATTGCTCGGAGTGCGTGAGAGGAGAGCAGGAACCCGGAGAAGTTGCCCCGAAAGGAAATGAAATATTAATAACAATGAAAGCAACAAGAGCACCAAAGGAAATCAAGATACCACGACGTCTCTCTCTCTCCTCCCCCTCTTGGAGTCGTCATAAAAATAACTGAAAGCGGATATCGACGGTGGTATAGGAACAACAATGGGTGGTGGTGACTTCGACCTTGAGCACTTGGGGCTGCGGTCGTAAGTGCCCGCCGTAAATAGCTGACGGCGCGGAGTGTCCTGAGGCTAATTAGTGACTGGACATATATTTAAAGACAGAGTCACTCTGCAGAGAAGGAAGAGTGGACAGACTGGGGAAAAAAAACTATGGTTTTCAGTGTTTTAATTGATAATTTTTTTCATAGACACTATTTTCTCATCATTAGAATATAATGCTGCCAAGTACACAATTTATTATTCTTTAGCCCATCAATTGGGTCAATCTTTCGACAGCTTGGACGAATGGATCAAGGCGTTGATTGTGGTTTTCCATATGAATAATGGTTTTTTCTTTCTTTGTTTTTGTTTGCTGATTTTTATCTTATATCATTTTTTAAGAAGCTTTGTTCCTTAAGCGTGTGGCAACTTAAATCGATTATTTAAATATTTATTTAATCGATTTTTCTATATTTATATATATTTTTCTTTGGTTTTCGGTTTTTAATCGATTTTTCTATATATAATTTTATTTAAAGGTATAATTATATTTACATTTTAGAAAACAGTGCAATTTTAATCTAGGAATATTTCGATTACGGTTTCTAACTGATCGTTTTATCGATTAAATCAATTATTTTTATAGGCATTTGGTATTGTTTTTAGTTTCTTTCACCTAAACGTTATTTAATATATTGAAAATGTTAATAGAACATTTTTTCAACGATAGACATTCGATTATTTCGATTAGTTCTTTTATTTTCTATTCTTGCTATACAAATCGATAATTTCGATAGATAATTTCTTTTCTTTTCTTTTTTAATGTTTCATAATCCTTTTTGGAACCCACTTTATCATCGATAATTATACTATCGATTATTTCGATTAGTGTTCCCATTTGATACTTTTGTTGCTGGCTGCTACCAGCGACGCCTGTTTTGAAGCACTTAGACAAGTGGGTCACAATATTGATTGCCAGAAAGTTAGTTGGCTGACTTCTCAGCTGCTTGCTACCCCTTTTACGACTTCTCAGGCCCCTTGCCTCACTTCAGGCCATATGCATGGCGAAGTTATGCGAAGGATTAAGGGTATTCCCCTCGTTTGGTGCCAGAAGTTCGAATGCCGCAATTTCTGAGCTTCAATCTGGGGAATTAGTGGCGACGCAGCTCCACCTTCTCCACCGTCTCCTACTCATCGTTCATCTTTTCCTTCGGGGACGCTTGAGGCTGTCATCTTCTGCCGGCGTCCTTAATTAATGCGCCAAGGAGCAGAGGAGCCAAGGAGCAAAGGAGCAGAGCAGACAGGGAGAAGGAGAAGGAGCAGGAGCAGGAGCAGGGCAAAAGCAGGAGAAGGAGCTGGAGGAACATAGGCAGGAGAATTGAGAATGGTTTGGCTGGAGACTGAGGCATAGACAAGAAGAAGAAGTGTTGAAGAAAATCAGGTGGCACTTTGAACTTCTCTTGAGCAACGGACAACGGACAGCGGACAACTGACAGCAAACAGCGACGCATGCCACTTGCAACTTCCGTTTCCGTTTCCGGAAGACGGCGTGCAAGGCGCACACTCAAACACACACACACCGAGGGAGCACAAAAAAATCGATGCGAAAACGATCCAAAATTGCCGCAGACCACGGTTACGGTTACGGTTACGGTTCGGGGTCCGGCTGACATTTTTCGCCGGGGCCCGGCTGTTGAAATTTATTAGGATTACACCGCAAACAGGCCCGAAAACAAGCAAGGACACGACAAACAGAACAGAACAGAAACCAACTGCCAAGAAAAGAAATGAGACAAACGAACCGAGAAAAAAAAGAAAAACCCAGAAAATACAAGAATACAAAAAAGGGTTGACTTTCAGTGAGAAATTAATCTAATACTCGACCATTAACCCTATAAAAACCAATTGTTTGTGAAACGAAAAAGTGTCAAGATGTGGCTTAAAAAGTTTCATATCATTTTGAGGAAAATTAATATTATTATATTATTAAGTATAGTTTAAAGGCATTTCTATGCTTTTTTTTCTAGAAAATATTACATTTCCCTAAAAGCTAATGGAACCATTTTTTAGGACTCCCAGAAATCCCTTTTTAGGCCAATTTTCCCAACCAAGCTGGCCACTTTTCTGGGGTTAAGTGTTGCATTTCCAATTTCTTGGCCTAAAGTCGCCCTTTTTTTGTTCCCCCGTTTTGCTTCTTTTTCTCTTCCTTTTGGGGCGGAGAAGTCATTTCTTCTAATTAATAAAACGCAATTTATTGTGCCACCCGCCACCTTGCTGCTGCCCACCTGTGCCCCACCATTTCAAGCCAGGTGGCTCCTCCGCAAATGCCAAGCGGAAATGAGCGATGTGCGAGGTCCTCTCCTTGCCTGCCGCTTGAGTATCGTTATAATTAAAAAGCGCCAGAAAATATTTAATACAATTATAATGAGCGTAATTAGAAGAGGAGAAGGGAAGGAAATAGGGGGGAAATATATATATATAGAGGGTATATATCATGTTTTATAATATATGATACTTTTGGTATTATAGATTTCGTATTATTTCCGTTTTTTCACCAAAATACTTATGGTAGTTCTTGTTTTTTTTTATTCTGTAAGTGAGCTGCGCACGCGATGCAACTGCCTCCTGACTTTTAGGCTCCCTTTATATTTTTTGCTTCGTATTTATTACATTTCAATATTTTTGGCATGCTTTTTTCGAGGCCCCCATACCTCTCTCTCTTTAAGAGAGAAGTTCGGGAGTTCTTGGCCTGTATGTCGTGTCGCAATAAAACTTTTTAAAAGCGGCGGCTGTAGGCTAAAGGAAGGAGGGAAAATAGGGCTTAGGATGAGGTAGCAGGACACAGAAAAGAAGTATATCGATTAAATATCCTGGGCTCTTAATGTCTAGCTACTCGAGATCAATTTGTGGGTTTTATTGCCTTTAGTTTACTTGGGGTTTTGGCTTGATTTGGATATTATTTCTTGAATTTTCTCTATTATTTAAGAGAACTTTTGGTACTTAAAGAGCTTTAACTCTAAAAGTATTTTTTATATATTTAACACTATCATCAAAACAGTTTTAAAAACTGTAATACATTACATAGTCTGGGTATAAAATGGTACGAAAATTTCATAGAAACTTTGTCTTGCTCTAAAAAAAAACCCTTGACCTTGGCTTTAGCTTTTCTTATACAAATTTTGACCTATATTTTTATAGAAAGAATGAAAGAAATATTAATATTTATTGCCACACAGCGTATATGTATTTTTATTTTTATTTTTTGACTTTAAAGGTATTTGTCTGTCATTATAATTGGTTTTAAATTGTGATACATTCTTTGAAGACTTAGGAAAGGGTATTAAAAAGTATACTGTATCAAAAATTGTGTGTAATTTGCGCATAATATTTTATAATGCCTTAAAAAAAATCCTTGAGCTTCGATATAGTTGTTCTTCTATAAATCTTACCCAGTTTTCATATAAAGATAGAGAGAAATAAATGAACAGTGTACACACTGCGTATACGTATTTTTCCTTTTCCAAATAATTACGTATACGTAGTAATTTTCAAGGTTTTTTTTTTATATATTTCATATTGTATATCATTTTAATTGGATTTAACTTGTTTTTATATAGCTTTAGCTTTTCTTATATAAATCTTGTCAGATTTTTATAGAAAAATGAAAGAATTAATGTAAATATTCGTTGCCACATGGCGTATACGTATTTTTCCTTCAGCCAAATATTAAGTATACGTTCTTCTGTGTGGACTTTGTTCAGTGAATTTGTTTGTTTTATATTACATATAGAATTTTATTAGTTTTCACTCTACAAAGTATTTGTTTTCAGTGCATTTTGCTGTAAAGGCATTTTTTCGTGGTCCTGCAACCGGCGCCGACGAGTATGCAACGCCGGCTTTCTGTGTTCGTGTTAAGTTATAATTAAATGAAATCCAGCGCGGAATTCAAATTCAAATTTCGAATTTTGGCCTGCTCTTGTTTTTCTGTTGCTTTTTCCTTCTCTTTTCTTCTCCGTTTTGCTGTGTTTTCCTTGCCTGCTTTTACACCGCTTTCTTTTTTTTTGGTTATTTTCATTTTTCCTCGTGGAAATTTAGGCCTTTGATTGGATTAAACTGGGCGTGGTCTTTTTCCCCCTTTTTATTTTGTTTTTGCCTCCCAGGAGTTGGCCTCCTCCTCCTCCTTGTGTCGCTGTGTTGTTACGTGTCTGCCGGGTTGCGTCTTCGTCTCCCAAACACCGTCTCGGAGCAACAGCAACAGACGAGTCGAAATCCAAGGAATTTCGCTGGTGGAAAAGTTTTCTTTCTATTTTTTTTTTGTTCTGAAGGGTCTCCCCGCTAAACTTGGCTCCAAAGCGACCGCAACCAAAACAGAATTGCCTCGTTAAGCGCGGATTGAGTTGCACAAACGTATATGTACTATATCTTACATATATCGTACATATATCGTGTATATATAGAAACATGTGTAACGAAATGCCCTGGCAAGGCAATCAATATTACGAAAGGGTTCTATTTCAGTTACATTTTATGGCTTAAAATAAGGTCTAAGAATTATTTCAGGAATATCTTGTTGGAGAATATTAAGTATACGCCAGGTTAACCTATTTTTATGAAGAGTTCCATTTAAAATAGAGTAGAAAGAATATAAAAATACATTTTCTAAGCTATTAAAGGATATATAAATAAGATTACTTAACTCTTATATTTTTTTAAAGCAGATAGAACTCGTTTAATTACATTAAAAGGCTTAAAATAAGGTCTAAGAATTATTTCAGGAATATCTTGTAGAAGAATATTAAGTATACGCCAGGTTAACCTATTTTATGAAGAGTTACGTTTAAAAAAGAGTGGAAATAATCTAAAACTAAAGTTTCTAAGCCCTTTTCTAACTCTTTTGTTTTTTATAAGGCAGATAAAACTTGTTCAATTACATTTTATGGCTTAAAAAGTCTTAGAATTATTTCAGGAATATTTTGTAGAAGAATATTAAGTATACGCCATGTTAACCTATTTTTATGAAGGGTTACTTGAGGGTAAAGCTTAAAATAGAGTAAAAATAAACTAAAACTAACTTTCCTAAGCTTCTAAAGAATATATAAACTAGCTTTAAGAACTCTTTTATCTTTTATAAGGCAGATAGAACTTGTTTTTAACTTAAAACATTGTTATTATTATACCCAAAGTAAGGATAATTGTAGACACACTTCTCATACATGGAATACATTATTTTCTTATGCCTTAGAAGGCAAAGTTCTACTGGCCTCACGTTCTACTTTCTGTTTTATTGAATTTGAAAGGATAATAGGTTACTCAGCCATCGGAGGATTTATGCAAAAAAATAGAAAACTTTTCTCCTTTCCAAGTATAAAGTAATTTATATATGTATTCATTTCCGCCAAAACTTATCCCAATAGCCAATCTATATAGACCTAGCCGCATTTGCATTTCCCGACGGCATCTCAGACGCTTTATGCTTTTCCGACCGGCGGCGTCTGAGTTACGTTCCTCCCTCCTTTCGAGCTTCTGTTCGGCCCTCTTCTTGGCCCTCTTCTCGGCCCTCTTCTCGGTCCTCTTCTCGGCCCTCTTCTCGGCCCTCTCCTTCCTCCTTCTCTGTCGTCCCTGTGGCTGGTTTGCTGGCAATCAGCTGTTCGGCTGCGATTCGGCTTTGCCATTAAGCAGCTGTCGCCTTCTGCGGCTGCGTCGTTGGAAGCCCGGCAGCGGCTCTGTCACATGTTTTTGCTCGACAAGCCGCCGGACCAGAGGGGGTCCTTCCAGTGTGCCAAAAAAGAGCAGAAAGCCGAAGCTGAAAGTCGAAGCCGAAGCAAAAGCCGAGGCAAAGCCACCGCAGTGTGTTAGTGTGTTTGCAATGGGAATGGAACGGAATGGAATGGCCGCACCACAGAGGGCCCACAGTTAGCGACAGCGTCGGAAGCAGCAGCAGACTTGAAACGAAACCAAAAAGCCAGCCACCAGCAGAATCCACACACAAAATTCAGGAGAAAAGCCAAGGCAAAGAAAGGAACAGAAAGGCAAGGCAAGGAGAGCAGTGGAAAAGCAGGCTGGCAAAAGCAAAGGGGAGCCGTGCTACTAAATGCTAAATGCCAGCGCTTGGACCAGCGGCAATCAATCAATTAGGCCCGCGAGCCTCGTACTCCTTGAGAGCCACAACAAAGCAGCAGCAGGAGGAGCAGGAGGAGCAGCAGCAGCAGCAGCAGGAGGAGCAGCAGGAGGAGCAGCAGAAGGAGCAGCAGCAGCAGCAGCAGCAGGAGGAGCAGCAGCAGGAGGAGCAGCAGCAGGAGGAGCAGCACCAGCAGCAAGAGGAGGAGCAGCAGCAAGAGCAGCAGCAGCAGCAGCAGGAGGAGCAGCAGCAGCAGGAGGAGCAGCAGCAGGCCGTAGAGGAGAGAGCAGAGAAAGAAACAGTACAAGAGCAAGAGCAAGAGACAGAGAGGCACAACAGCAGTGACAGCAGTTAAAAATCAATATCCGTCTAAAGTTTATTCAGTTTCGGAGACACATTAAAACTCTGAAGCCTGAAGCCTGAAGAAGTTGCCAGCAACAACCGGGAAATAACAAAGAAAACAAGCTGAATTTGCCATAAAATAAAAAAAACAATACAATAAAAGCATAAACATTAATCGATTTAACAGAGTTTCTAAGTTAATATAAATAAATTAAAAGCTTTTTGCCAATATCGCGTCCGCTTTGTGCTAATTCAAAAAATTAATCAAGTGTCCATTTTGTGCTAACCGAAAAACCGAAAATTGATAAAGTTTTAACTTAACTAACCAACAACTTGCTCCATCCATATTTAAAAAAAAAAAGCCAAAGTCAAAGCCAGAGCCACTCCCATGAATATAAAAAAATAACAATAATAATAATAATAATTATAATAATAAAAAAACACCAACTGAAAGCTGAGGTGAGTGTTGGGATATCATTTAGGATTTAAGATCGAGATGCTGCCTGCCTGCATGTTGCATCTGTGCAGCATTCCTCTAACCAATCCCCATGTTCCATGCTAACGCTCAGCTGAGCGTTACACAAGCGCATACTCACTCGCACACAAGTCAGCTGTTTCGTTGCTCGGTTGTCCTTTTACCCGAAAGCCGAAAGTCCTCCTGCCGGCAAAGGCAAAAAAATCGATAACTCACTCCAAACGCTACGGCAGCTGTTTGCAAAATCAGATGGTCGGTTTTCCATTCCAATTCCATTCCATTGTCAATGCAGCTTAAAGAGGGGGATCACAGTAGGGTGACCCTTTTTAAAAAATTTATTTCAAATCTAAATTGATTTCTAGTTTAGAAATTATTAGATTTTGAAAATATCTAACTTTCATTTCTCTTTCGATTTAATTTTCAATTTAAATTTACTAACTTTTATAGAGATTATTTGATTTATATTTAAAAATAACTCAGACTTTAGACACCCTTTTATGGCTGATCCTCGGGAAACTGGAAATTGCGTAATTTCATTAGCGTTAAGCCGACTTCCAGGCATTTTTCCTCGATGGATGCCGGCTTTCCCGACTACCGACTGTGTGTCTGGCTGGGTTCTCTCGTTGCCGAAGTCCGTTGCCGCTTTCAGTCGCTGTTCTCCGAGTGTCTTGTGCAGTTGATTAGCCGCTAGCAGCCGGCGCCAACAGCTGACCACGTGCCAGTCCAGGCCAGGCCAAAGTCCAGTGTAAGCTGTCTCCTTCCTGTCTCCTTTGAGCGGAATGAGAGTTTTGCCGCAGGCGAAAAATCGACAATGATAGGACGAAGAGACTAGGAGCAGGTTGTGGAGGGGGGGGGGGTTCATAATATGTAGTGATGCCGGTGTCAGTGCCGGTGCCGGTACGAAATGAAACGAAACGAAACGAATCCGAGTTCGAGAACGAAGCCAAGTCGGTTAACTGGAAGCGGCGAATCAGCGAATCCGTATTCGAAACCCGAAACCCGTAACCGAGTCCGGCGAATTGCTAATCGGGCGCCACGAAGCCTTAGCCCCGGCCTGCAGCGAAAGGAATCTAAAGAAAATGGGGATAAAGTGAAAGATTACCCTGGGCTTATAGGGGGAAATATAAAGGAATTTTATGGGAAAAATATTTTTAGGGGGAGAATGTCAGTGTTGTTGGTGGTTTTTAATTAGAGAATTTACTGTGTTTGAATTAGAATTCTCAAGTAGCTTTACAGTGGAGGAAATTCTATTTAATTTTTATTTTTTAAGGAGATTCTTTTTAAAGGAAATTCTATTTAATATATTTTTTTATCCTATTTATAAAGAAAATCCAGAGAAAAAATAGAGAAATTTAGTATTAAAACCTTTTAATTAAAGAAAATCACTTTATTGAGCTTATAATTCTCAAGTAGCTTTTCAGTGGAGGAAATTCCATTTAATATTTTTTTTATAAATCCTTTTTATAGAGCAAATTCCAACCAATATAGATAAATTTAGTATTAAAATTGTTTAATTAAAGAAAATCACTATTTTGAGCTTAGAATTCTCAAGTAGCTTTTTAGTGGAAGAGATTCTATTTAATATATATATTTTTTTAAAATCATTTTTATAAAGAAAAGCCCGACCAATATAGAGAAATTTAGTATTAAAATACTTTATTCGTTTAATTAAAGAAAATCACTTTTTTGAGCTTAGAATTCTCAAGTAGCTTTTTAGTGGAGGAAATTCTATTTAATATATTTTTATTATAAATCCTTTTTATAAAGAAAATCCAGACCAATATATAGAAATTTAGTATTAAAATCGTTTAATTAAAGAAAATCACTTTGTTAAGCTTAGAATTCCCAAGTAGCTTTTCAGTGGAGGAGATTCTATTTAATATTTTTATTTTTAAATCCTTTTTATAGAGCAAATCAAGACCAATATAGAGAAATTTAGTATTAAAATTTTGTAATTAGAAAAATCACTTTTTTGAGCTTAGAATTCCCAAGTAGCTTTTCAGGGTTTAGTAAAAATCTTAAAAAAATAACTGAAACTAAGGAAATTCGGGGGGAATATAAAAAATATACCAAAAATAGTTATTTTTGTAATCTATGTACCAAAAATATCATAAAGGAATTTCATGGAAATATTTTATATATTCAAAAAATATAAAATAACATTTCCCCTTGGACAGAAACACCCTTGATAACACAGGGTATTTGCACACAGGACATAAAGGACTACAGCTGAGTAGCCAGAAAGAGAGAGAGGGAGAGTGAGAGTAATAGAGAAGGGGAGAGAGCGAGCCTGCGCCCAGCTGGAAGTTCCAACCGCAGCGGCAAAAAAAAATATATAAAATAATACAAAAAAAAAAAGAAAAAGAAAATAGAAACAAAAAGAAAAACTGTAGGAGTTGCCGACAGCCGACTGGCGTCGCTGCTGCTGGTGCTGCTAGTGCTGCTGCTGCTGCTGGTGCTGCACTGCCTCTGCCTCTGCCTCCGGCTTGCTGGCGCTCCACACTCGCTTCGTGGTGCGCGCTGGCTCGAGCAGAGAATCAGTCGTCGTCGAGCTTTCACACCGTTTGCAGCGAGCGCAGCGCAGCCGAGCAGAGCACACACCGCCAGGGATTCAGATCCACAGCCACAGCCAGAGGCACAGGCACACAAAATAAAAAAAAAACACACAACAGTCATAACACAACAGCAGCAGCAGCAGCAGTCACTAAGGAGACCAAAAGCCACTTTTGAACTGCAAACTCCAAAGAAGAAAGAACTCCAAATTCCAACTCCAAGTCCGACTTCAAGTCGAGGCCCAAGTCCAAGCGAGAGATAGAGATAGAGACAGAGAGAGAGAGAGCGAGACTACATCGAGGGGCTGGTGGAGTTAGAGAAAAAGAGAGAAAGAGAGCCAAAAAAAAGTAAAGGAAATCTTTTCCTTTCCTTGCTTATTTCTAATTTATTTTAACTATTTTTTTGTCAGTGTTTTGTGTGGTGTCCAATGTGCCGCGTTTATATGAAACCTTCTTTTTCCTTGCTCTTTTTTTTCTGTGGCTTCTTTGCGGTGATATCATATAACCAGGGTAGCTCAGAAGAGACAACCCCAAAAAAACACGTGCTCCCTGTCCCAGTCTTAGTTCAAAGCCAAAGTCCCTGTGTCAGTGCCAGTCCCAGTCCCAGTCCCTGTCTCAGTCCCTGTACCTTTCCCTGTCCCAGTCCCATTCCCAGTCCCAATCCCTGTCCCAATCCCTGTCCCATTCGCTGTCCCAGTCCCAGTCCCATTCCCTGTCCCATTCTCTGGCCCAGTCCCTGTCTCAGTCCCTGTCCCAGTCCCAGTCCCAATCCCAGTCCCTGTCCCAGTCCGATTCTCTGTCCCAGTCCCTGTCTCAGTCCCAATCCCTGTCCCTGTCCCAGTCCCTGTCCCAATCCCATTCTCTGTCCCTGTTTCCCATCTTCCTCCTCCCTAAGTGCGTGCCAAGTGTGACCTATTGATTCCATTGCCATTGATTCCACCACCTCCACTTCCGTTGCAATACTGCAAACTGCAATTTAAGCTGAAAAACCAGCGCCTTTCTCGTAGGAAGATCTCCTCCAGCAGATCAAAGGAACTGTGTGGAAATCTTGTACCGAAATAGCCGTCTCATCCATCATTTCCGCACTGCAACCAGCCGGCGGGGATGAGGATATATTCCATATATTCCATGTGTGAAATGCCGGCACTCCCTGCACTCCCTCCCTCGCTCTGTGTTCCAAAAAAGAAAAAAAAAGGAGAACACTTGCTTGTCCGGTGAATCATCATCATCCAACATCACGGACGGAGCACGAGCTTCGTGCCACAACTCCGGCGCAGTGGAGCGCAACGTTTTTGGCCACGGCCACGCGACCAAAACTGCAGTTGTTGCCGGGAAATGGAAACGGAGACGGAGACGGAATCCGGGGGAGAACTTGAAGGATTGCGACCAAAAAGGAGTTGCTTTTTATAGTTTTTTTTGTGTTGTTGTTATAGTCGCCTGCAGTCATTAAAGGGGGGAGGGTGAGTCTATATGGCCCGGCCTAGGCTGATGACGTCGCCTTCAACGTCGTCGTCGTCGTCGTGGCTTCCAATGGCAACGTTGCCATGGAGCGAGCACCCTCAACCGGCCGGCGATGACGACATCTTTGCTGTGCCTTTGCTTTTTGGGGCGTGTGCATGTCCCTGGCACTGCTGTTTTTCTTCCCACAGAGAGACACAGGGAGTTACTAAGAGAACTGAGTGATAGAGAGAAGGTTTTTGGGGGAGTGAGAAGAGTGTGGGCCTTGATCTCTGAGTTGGCTTGGGGTTCGGTGTATAATTTTGGGATGCCGGTTCTTTGGGTCCTTTTGGTCATAACTCATAGAAAATATTCTAGTTGTATCTCAAATTTGTTAAAATTATTACCAAATGCTTAGTTACAATCGAGGTTTTATTTTCATTTAATTGATTTATTGATTTTTTATTAGTTTGGTTTTCAAACAAAAAGAGCTTCTTAACTTTAGTTTAAATTCATAAAAATTTATAATATTTTCCCTTTTGTTCTACATGGATCTCTGAGTTGACTTGGGGTTCGGTCTGAATTTTTGGGATGCCGGTTCTTTGGGTCCTTTTGGTTATAAATCATAGAAAATATTCTAATTGTATATCAAATTTGTTAAAATTATTACCAAGTGCCTAATTACAACCGAGGCAAAGAGTAGGTTTATTTTCTTTTAATTGATTTATTGATTTTTTTTAATTAGTTTGGCTTTCAAACAAAAAGAGCATCTTAACTCTACTTTTAAATTCATATAAATTTATAATATTTTCACATTTATTTTACCTGGATCTCTGAGTTGGCTTGGGGTTCGGTGTATATTTTTGGGATGCCGGTTCTTTGGGTCCCTTTTGGTCATAAATCATAGAAAATATTCTAGTTGTATCTCAAAATTGTTAAAATTATTACCAAGTGCCTAATTACAACCGAGGCAAAGAGTAGGTTTATTTTCTTTTAATTGATTTATTGATTTTTTTTATTAGTTTGGTTTTCAAACAAAAGGAGCTTCTTAAGTTTACTTTTAAATTCATAAAAATGTATAATATTTTCATATTTATTCTACCTGGATCTCTGAGTTGGCTTGGGGTTCGGTGTATATTTTTGGGATGCCGGTTCTTTGGGTCCCTTTTGGTCATAAATCATAGAAAATATTCTAGTTGTATCTCAAAATTGTTAAAATTATTACCAAGTGCCTAATTACAACCGAGGCAAAGAGTAGGTTTATTTTCTTTTAATTGATTTATTGATTTTTTTTAATTAGTTTGGCTTTCAAACAAAAAGAGCATCTTAACTCTACTTTTAAATTCATATAAATTTATAATATTTTCACATTTATTTTACCTGGATCTCTGAGTTGGCTTGGGGTTCGGTGTATATTTTTGGGATGCCGGTTCTTTGGGTCCCTTTTGGTCATAAATCATAGAAAATATTCTAGTTGTATCTCAAAATTGTTAAAATTATTACCAAGTGCCTAATTACAACCGAGGCAAAGAGTAGGTTTATTTTCTTTTAATTGATTTATTGATTTTTTTTAATTAGTTTGGCTTTCAAACAAAAAGAGCATCTTAACTCTACTTTTAAATTCATATAAATTTATAATATTTTCACATTTATTTTACCTGGATCTCTGAGTTGGCTTGGGGTTCGGTGTATATTTTTGGGATGCCGGTTCTTTGGGTCCCTTTTGGTCATAAATCATAGAAAATATTCTAGTTGTATCTCAAAATTGTTAAAATTATTACCAAGTGCCTAATTACAACCGAGGCAAAGAGTAGGTTTATTTTCTTTTAATTGAT
>VNJQ01001329.1:24401-65189 GCA_008042515.1 Drosophila truncata | reverse complement strand
ATCTTTTGCTTTTCTATCACATTAAATCGATATATCAAAGAAAATATCGATGAATCTCATATAAATCTGTAGCAAAATTCAAAATTGCAATATTAAATATCACATTTAACATTAAAATATTAAAAAATATTATCTTTTGCTTTTCTATCACATTAAATCGATATATCAAAGAAAATATCGATGAATCTCATATAAATCTGTAGCAAAATTCAAAATTGCAATATTAAATATCACATTTAACATTAAAATATTAAAAAATATTATCTTTTGCTTTCCTATCATTTTAAACCGATATATCAAGAAAATATCGATTAGAATCATATAAATCTAAAGCAAAATTCAAAATTGCAATATTAAATATCACATTTAACATTAAAATATTAAAAAATATTATCTTTTGCTTTTCTATCACATTAAATCGATATATCAAAGAAAATATCGATGAATCTCATATAAATCTGTAGCAAAATTCAAAATTGCAATATTAAATATCACATTTAACATTAAAATATTAAAAAATATTATCTTTTGCTTTTCTATCACATTAAATCGATATATCAAAGAAAATATCGATTAGAATCATATAAATCTATAGCAAAATTCAAAATTGCAATATTAAATATCACATTTAACATTAAAATATTAAAAAATATTATCTTTTGCTTTTCTATCACATTAAATCGATATATCAAAGAAAATATCGATGAATCTCATATAAATCTGTAGCAAAATTCAAAATTGCAATATTAAATATCACATTTAACATTAAAATATTAAAAAATATTATCTTTTGCTTTTCTATCACATTAAATCGATATATCAAAGAAAATATCGATGAATCTCATATAAATCTGTGGCAAAATTCTAAATTACAATAATAAATATCACATTTAACGTTAAAACATTAAATAATATTATTTTATCGCTTTCCGACTATTTTAAATTAATAAATATAACAAAATATCGATTAATCTCATATAAATCTGTAGCAAAATTCAAAATTACAATTTAAAATGACAATTAAATATCACATTTAACGTTAAAACATTAAAAAATATTATTTTATCGGTTTCCTATAATTTTAAACCGATATAATAAACAAAATATCAATTAATATAAAATAATATCGATAAATTTGTAGCAAAATTCAAATATAAACCTTTTTTATAGACAATAGCAAGGCCATATCGATCCTTTAAACCGCCATATACTCACATTTGGGCCTAGGGATGCGAATAAATAGATTTCTGGTATGTTGTGACTATTGTAGCCGGCGACTTGTGCTTGCAAGACAATGCCTTTGGTAAGTTTGCTGAGGATCTCGGCCGCCTCTTGGGACCAGGCCCCATCTAGAAAAGAAAAATCATGTAAATATATATATATTTTTGTATATAAAAAACCAAACTCACCGATGGGCTCAATATTGGACAGGATGCATTCGGTGGCCTGGAAGGGCACACTCATGAAATCTGTGCGTATTTGACGCAGCGATGAGAAGCTCACATTCATGTAGCCACCAAAGTCCAGGAACCTAACCACACAGTGTTCCTCATCCTCGGGATCGGTGTCAACAATTTGGACACGATACCACACCCCATTGATGGCGATCACGCAGACGGCACTGATCTCAAGGCTGGGCAGCTGTGGGGCCTCCATCGAGGAGTAGCTATCGTAGAGCTGTTTCTGCAGCATCGGCAGCGACGGATGCGAAGGATGCAAAGGATGCTGGACAAACATATGCGAGCCCGAGAGCACAGCACTCACCACAACATCGTTGTTAATGCCCTCGATCAGTTTCAGTTGGAGGTTATAGAGGCTTTCCGTGGAAAGAGGAACTATGGTCTGCGGCAGCGCAAAATGAATGCGTTGCATGGTAAAGTTGGGATACCGCTTGGCTGGCAATCGTTGACGTATCATGGCCAAGGCGGCATCAATCTCACTCTCCGTGCCCTCAATCGTGCAGATGCGCACCTTGCCCGAGTAGGGATTCTTGCTGAGCGTGACACTGGCCAAAGTTTTGGCCTTAATTTGATTAATGAATGCCCGCTTCCGGCCGTACAGCTGACCAATCAGACTGATGGGGAAGAGGAACTCGTAGGAGGTCTTGGCACGCGTTGCCTCCGATCGCGGCAGGCTGGAGCCCTTGCCCGAGTCACCCGATTGAACGCTGCAGATGCTTAGCGAGGGACTGGCCGCATCTACGTTACGCTTCTGATTGCCATTGCTGTCCAAATTCGACTCTGTCGTCTGCTGCTGCTGCTGCTGCTCCTTGGATACCTCTACCTCTACCTCTTTGGCCTCCACCTTGGGCTCGCAGTTATTATTCTGCTCGCATTCCTTGGTATAATTGGTCTCAAGGAATGAATTCTCCGGCGATATTTTGGGTGTGCGTGTGGCCTTAATAACCACCGGTTCCACGGTCTTCTGGTTAGCCTTGCGATTGTAAAACGAACGTGAGGTATTCACCGAACCCGGCAAATCCACTGGCGACGATAGATTCTCAAAGGCCTCGTCTATGGAGCAGAGTTTCTTGTGCTCTGCATCCTGAATCTTTGACTTGAGCATCTCGGAATCAATTGAGGTTGAACTGCGACCATTGTTTTGGATTTTAATGGGTGCCGACTTGCCGTAAAGCATTGTATTGGGACTATCACGTTCATCGCTGCCGCTGCCACTGCCACTGCCGCTACTTCCATTACCATTTCCCTTTCCATTTCCATTTCCATTTCCGTTGGCTATGCTTCCATTGATGTTCATTGATTTGCTGGCTACTGGCTGTGTTTGTTTGCCATTCTGCAGGACACCATTGGCCTTGCGCAGCTCCGTCGTACCAGCCGCCGCATCCTTTACGTTCGACGACGATGTGTTATCCTCATCATCGGGTTTGTCTAAACGATTTTTATTTCTACGCCGAAACCAAAAGACGCCGAGTATAAATGCTACACCGGGCAGTGACAGGTAGAGTAGAGGACGACCGGATACCATTTTCGCTGAATATTGAAGAATCTGAAATGAAATTTAAGAATGTAATTCTCGATTTACATGTATAAAATATATATAAATGGAAATTTCTATAAAAATGCATTTCTATGATTAAATTTTATAGTATTCTTTCGTTTGAATTGGATTACATATAAGACTTAACTTTAAAATACTTAAAAAATATAATTTGATCGATTTTTCAATTATTTTAAATCGATATATCAAAGAAAATAACGATAAATCTCATATAAATCTGTAGCATCGTTTAATATGATCATTGGATTGTAATACAATATTAAATATAGCATTTAACTTTAAAATTAAAAAAAAAAATATTATTTTATCGATTTACGATCATTTTAAATCGATATATCAAACAAAATAACCACAAATCTCATATAAATCGTTAGCAAAATTCAAAATTACAATATTAAATATAGCATTTAACTTTAAAAGACTAAAAAAATATTGTTTTATCGATTTTTCAATTATTTTAAATCGATATATCAAACAAAATAACGATAAATCTCCTATAAATCTGTAACAAAATTCAAATATAGATTTGTATATAGACATATCGATTAAAATATTTTAAAAAAATGTATATTACATCGCTTTCCGATTATTTTAAACCGATATATCAAACAAAATATCAAACTGAAGCTTGAAATGCCAATATTTGAAAAGTTCTTATCAAGACAACAATTTACAGTCGCTGTACAATTATTTACAATTATTATTAAACAAAAAAAATCTTGTCAGGGCAAATGATAAGGAAAAAAAGTACTAGTAATGTATTTTGTTTATATAATTTCAGTTCAAATAGGAATTTGCAACCAAAATACTTTAATCGAAATCTATAATAATTAAAAAAAAAGGTTTTCAATTGTTTTTATTTTTGGGAATCACGAGACGCACCGCGTGCCAGTGGCCATTTCTGTGTGTGTGTGTGTGTGTGTGTTTGGTTTTGTCATTTTTCTTGTATTTTTCCTTTTCGAACTGAACTTTTGCGTATTAATAGTAACAAATAAAAAGAATGAAAAAAAAACAATACGTAAATATAGACAACAAAAATGTCGAGAGCAAATAGAGGTGCAAAGCAGAGAGCGGAGGAGCCAAAGCAAATCCGATTTTGAATGCCACGCGGAAGGGAAAAAGGCATACAGAGAGAGATAGAGATAGAGAGAGAGCAAAGGAGAGACGAGTGCGATCGCCGCCAAGAGCGACTGCGCAAGAACAACAACAACAACAACAACACGCTGGCAAGAAAGCGAAACAGAGCAAGTGGAAGGAGGGAAAGAGAGCGAGCGAGCGTGCAAGAACAAACCGTTACGTTTACGGCAACGGCAAATGTTACGAAATCATTACAAAACAAAACTAAAAGTTATGAAAACACTTAGCACAGCCAGAAGAAATTCGTCACCTTTCTGGCCGTCGATCTGATCAATCGGTCTATATATCCAATATATCACTACTAATTCAGTGTTCTTCTGGTTCAAACTGGTTCGTTAGTTTTTTTTTATGAATAATATTCGTCGTTTAAAATATTCGTCGTTTTTTTTATGGCATTTAGTTCGTTGGGCTTATTCTTTGGAGTTTTCTATGTCTTGTTTTGTATTTCTTATATTTTTCTTCTTCTTTTTGTTATTGTTTTTATTGGGGAATTCGATTATTGAAATGCCGGCGAATTTATTCGAGAGATTTAAGATATCGACTGCTCGATATACAAAGGGAAACTACTTTGCCCGCCATCTAATTGCCATTTCTTCGGGCTTTTCGCAGCCCGCTTCGCTTCTCCTTTCTCCGCTCAACCGCTCTCCCTCCTTCTTCTTCCCATTTCGTTCACTCCAATGCCTGCCCCTCTGCTGCTGCCGCCGCCCCCCTCAGCGCATAATAGAGAAGCTGTCGACGGATGCGTGGTCGCAAAAGTTTTTTTTAGCACTTCTACACCCACACACACACACACACATACTTTTTTTTTCACCGTTAAGTGCGGAACGCAGTGGAAAGATATCCGAAACTCATTAGAACAAAAGAAATCTATCCAAATAAAATTGGAACTGCGCTGCACATTTGAATCTTGTCAACATATCGTGCACAGTGGGACCAACGGACATGGACATGGCTTGTAATAAAACAAAAAATATTTATCTCATTTAAAATATTTGCTTAAATAAATTATAAAAAATTAATACATATTTCGAAGATAATTTTAAAACAATATAATAAATATTAACACTTTAAGTGAGATAATATTAATATATATTAATATTTTAAAAACAAAATTCCCCTACTTTGCCCACTGTAGTCGACGGCAATTCCCCCTCCCCCACACTCTTTGATTTCGTCACTTTGTTAACAGCCCAAAGGTCCTCGGCCGCACAGTGGACAAAACTGATAAGAGGCAATCACCACCAATCACGACGAACTGAAAACGCCAAACAACAAATAGCGAGATTGTGGCCTATAAAGGGCTCCGTGGAAGGGCACTCGGCCAGACATTTCCTAATCGTGAAACCGGGTGACGGGAATTTTTTATTTTTCAACTTCTTCTTCTTCGTTCGGCTGTAAGCTTGTTTACATATGCATATTAATGGATGTCTGCGTGCGTGTGTGCGTGTGCCATGGCATGCAAACAAACATGTTTACCGCCGACTTTGAACTTGCATATTCTTGTTGTTGTTGTTGTTGTTGAGCTTGAAACTCGAATTTTGAATTCCCTTCAAACTTCCAAAGTTAGAGAGAGAGAGGACGAGCAAGAGAGCCAAGAAGAGATTACTATTAATACGCACACACACACACAGACACACGCACAAGCGGGCATTCAAACAACAATAACCCAGGTGCAACAACATTGCCAGCTAGCCGAAAAGTCCACATTGTTATAATCTTGGCAACGTGGTTTCCGATCATATGGTCGCCAAAAATGGGCGGGGATTGTATAATCGGTGGATATAGCATATAGCATATGCACGGATATGTATAGACTTTAGCATATTCAGTGGGAGTGGCAGGGCAACCAGAGTTTTTTTTTCTCTCCTTGTTGTGCCACCTCCTTTTTGATTGATAACACTGCCGAAATTTAACGGTGAAAGCGGCAATAACATTCCGTTTTCCTGTGTGTGAGTCACACGCACACATACAGAAACATACACACACACAGAGAGTGAGAGGGAAAGAGACACAGGCCTAGCATGCTTATGCATATTGTGTGTGAACAGTGAACACTGTTTAAAACTGCAAGAATTATTACAGAAATGTTTTTTTTTAGACAATTCTATAGGATTTCCAGAGTACCAAGTGCCAGAATTTATGTGCCACAATTAAAGCAGAATTATGAGTGAAACAGATAATTAAAATAGATGAATGCTATAGTCGCCGCTGCGAGCGGCCTCTGTCTTGCTTTGATACATATGTATGCACATATGTGCGAGTGGCACATTGTGTAATCGTTCATTTTAACTCAAAATTTTCCACTTTGCCACCCACTGTCACTTTGCCGGAACAACAACAACAACAGCTACGGCAACGGGATGCAGAGGATGCACTCAAACAAAAAGGAGGAAAAAAAAGAAGTAAAAGAAAGGAGAGGAGGAATGCAAACGCAATGCGGAGTAACGGGAAGCAACAGTGGAGTGAATCCGGCAAATACCCAGCGCAGAACGAACCAACGAACACATGACACCATTTTCGATTCGATTCGTTCTGTTTTGGCAAACACACACACACACACACACAAACACAGCTAAACGCTTTGTGCGCCTTTGTACTAGGTTATGTTCCGCGTGCTCCAATCTCTTACCTCTGGCAACCGCTTGGGTAACTTATTTTGCCGATTGTTTTCGGTTTGCTTTGCACTTGCGTGTTTTGGGGAGTAATTGCTTGTTGTTTTCACTGGTTTTCCAACGCCCGCAACGTATTAAGAGTCTGCACGAATATTAAACACGTGTCGACGTCCACCTTTTACATATCATAATAACTTGGCCGGCGTATGCAGTGTTGCCATCCCTTCGCGATGCTCGCTATTGGGGCTGCCGCCTGTCAGCAACGTTACGTTTCGCGGTCTCCAAGTCGTTCAGTAGCGCGCGTCACTTATTTCATGCACACAACGATTTAAAATTGCACTCGAATTGTTTGTACAAACCCGAAAAACGTGTGTTTAGTTTGGTAATCGAATTGAATGGCAACACATGTCAGGGCAGGGTTGCTGTGGTTGGGACTCGATAGTTGCGATAGGTTATCGTAAGCAACACTAATATGGCAACTGGTGGCAGGGCGTTGCCAATGTTCGGGCAATAAGTGTTGGTAAATGCAATGAAAAAATCGATTAGTCTCCATTATATTTTTTATTGCCTTTTTAATTGAAAACAAGAACGATTTAGCTTAAATTTAAACATAAAAATGTAGTTAAGACCACTTGCGGTCTGCTGACATGAATTTGTTACCAGTTTGACAGGCTGCCGTCTGGCAACGCTGGTGGGCATATTGTTTATTTACCTTTCTTTTGGCTGAACAATAGCTTATACAGAAACATAAATTTATTTATCTATAATATTAAATTATTCTTTGGCTATATATATATATAATTTCAGCTTGAAAATAGGCTTTTTAAACTATCGTGGCGTTATGCGATCAATCGATAGGTAGCAAGCCAGCGATGTCATCGATAGTTTTTGACAGCTCTTGACTGCAGCCACACTAAATTGTCTTTCTTTTCTTTTAACGTTTCCGGTGAGTTGCATGTGCTTAGCAAAATCTCCCAAAAAATTCGCTCCAATAAACTAAATTCAGATATTAAATTCGATTCGAATTGTTTAACTTGCGACCGGGGTTGTTTGTGCTGCCTTTCGGTTACAATAAAAGTAGAGAAACAAAGCGGAAAGAGTGCCAATTGTGCGTGTATTTATTTTGCATTTTTTTTTTTGCTTTCTGTATTTCGCAGCAACAATGGCAGTCCGCTACGAGCTGTGCATTGGTCTGAACAAGGGCCACAAGACCACCAAGGTTAAGAATGTGAAGTACACCGGTGACAAGAAGGTGAAGGGTCTGCGCGGATCCCGTTTGAAGAACGTGAGTACCAACCTCAGAGACGCCGTCGCCGGCATTTGTTTACATGTCTTAATTTTGATTTGCAGATTCAAACCCGCCACACCAAGTTCATGAGGGATCTGGTGCGCGAGGTGGTGGGCCATGCCCCCTACGAGAAGCGCACCATGGAGTTGCTGAAGGTGTCCAAGGACAAGCGCGCCCTCAAGTTCCTGAAGCGCCGCTTGGGCACACACATCCGTGCCAAGAGGAAGCGTGAGGAGCTGTCCAACATCCTCACCCAGCTGAGGAAGGCTCAGACCCACGCCAAGTAAGCGGACAGCAGACAGCAGATAGCGTCGTCGCTGCATGGAGAAGGAGGAGGAGGAGGATGGAAACTCAATGGAAAAGCCCCCCCACCCTCTGTGTGTTTCTTCCTCTTCTTTTTCTTTTTTTTTTGCGGTGTGAAAACTGAACATGAAAATTTTTGTCGTCGTTACTTGAGAGCGAGTCTCAGCATCCAATAATTAAAACCTAAAAACACATTTAAAAAACCGTACAAACCACGCTTGTGTTTATATTTTTTTCAAGTGTTTCGAGGCGGCTAACCTCACAAAAGGCCAAAAAAAAAAGAACGAAACAACAAAAAACCAGTGATTGCGGAAAAACTCGGCCAGAAACCAGCAACGACTGGGGAATTCTTAAGGCTAAACTCTGTTTTTTAAAGGAAATTGTTAGTTGAGGGAATTCTCTATTGTTTTTGTTTAAAAGTTCATAAATGACAAATATTTGAGAAAGCTGAGGATTTGTTCTTTGTGAATTGCTGTAGGATTCATCAGAAACTAATCCTGTGCCTTCAATAATTCCTTTTATTTCAATTTCAATAGGTTTTTCAATGTAAAAATACCTTGAAGTTCGTTAGTTACTCTTTTTTAGAGTTTTAACATTAAATTGTGGCCAATTTCAGCATTAATTTGCTTACTTTTGAGTTTTAAAATTAAATTATGGCCAATTTTAGCATTAATCTGCTTATTTTTGAGCTTTACAAATAAAATATGGCCAATTTAAGTATTAATTTGCTTACTATTGAGCTTTAATAATAAAATATAGCCAATTTAAGCATTAATTTGCTTAGTTTTGGGTTTTAAAATTAAAATGTTACCAATTTTAGCATTAATTTGATTACTTTTGAGCTTTAAAATTAATTTGTGGCAAATTTCAGCATTAATTTGGTTACTTTTGAGCTTTAAAAATAAATTATAGCCAATTTCAGCATTAATTTGCTAATTTTTGAGCTTAAACCTTAAGCAATTTGTGCAAAATGTAGTTTTGTTTATTAAAAAATTAGTTTATTGAAGTTTTAGTTAAAAATTAAAGAAAAAATCTAAGTTTAAGGGAATTTTAGATAAAGATTAAAGAAAAAATACAAGTTTAAAGGACTTTTAGATAAACTTTAAAGGAAAAATATTAATACAGGTTTTATTATAGTGAAGTTAATATAAAAATAATAATATATACAGATTCCTTTCTTTTTTTTAGATTTTACTTGGGGAAATCACAATATTTTAAATTAAAAATGCATAAATTAAAATCTAGGAAACATTTCTGTGTTAGCTTTTACAAGGCTAACAAAATCTGCAGACTTTATAGAATTGAAATCAAGCTTATAACTAAAATAATGCCCTTTATGGTACACAAATCAAAAACCTTTCCAAATTTCGTTTGGTTTTCTTTTAAACTTAAGTTGCTTTAATGTATTTTCTGTTATTTACTACAAACTAAAGTTTCTTTTATTTATTTCCTTTTACAAACTAAAGTTGCTACTGTAAATTGTCCATAATTTGCTTATAAACTAAATGCTTATGTAGGGGAGATATGGGAGAACCCTTAAAAAACGGGCCACATGAAGGGGGATATAATAATTATTATAATAATTACATTAAACTTAAACTTAGTGACAAAGTTAAACTCCTAAAAACCTAAGCTAATGCGCTGGGTTATTCCCAGTCAGAGATAAAAAGCACGAGATCGATCAGAATTTATGTTGTTTCTTCGCCTCCATCCATCACAGCTCCTCGACCTCCGTGAGGCTGGGCAGCGAGATGACCACCTCGCCCATTAACTGCGCCTCATTGCAATCATTCGAGACAATAATTCGCTCAAATTCCGAGTTCGTAGGATCTACAATTTCAAAGCAAGAGCCAGTGCTAGGCTTTAGGTCAATTTCCAAAGCAGAATAAACCTGCGGCGATAGGATTTGCTGAGTGACTTCCAGGCTTTCAATGCGCGTTGTCTCCAGGCGATAGAAACCATTCTCGTCCACGCGATAGGTGAAGCGTTTGTGGCCCGAAGGCAGACGAAAGCCATGCTTTTTAATCAGATGAACGGACAAGGATTTGCCGCTCTTGAAGAAGCGCTCGCAGCAGTGGCAGGCATACAAAATGGGATTGTTGCCATGGACCTCCAAAAAGTGCTAAGGAAAAAGAGGAAAGAAGTTAAAATTCAACTTAATTAAAGGAGTTTCCTAGCTTCTCTTACCCTTCGCATTTGCGTGTAAGTGCGCACGGAATAATGACAGTCCGGATGCTCGCACTGATGCACCGTCTTGGAGTGCACAATCTGTTTGTGTTTGGCCAAATCGGATTCACGTACGCAGCGCGTATCGCATTCACTGCACTTCAGCGGCTTGTCTTTGAGGTGACGATAGCGAATGTGGGTGGTCAGGGAGCTGGAGGAGCTGCAGGTCATGTCGCACATGGTGCACTTGTAGCAGTTGACATGCCGCACCACATGGCTCTTGAGCAACTTCTTCGTGGCAAAGAATTTAAAGCATTGAGCGCATTGAAAGTTATTGGCTACAAAAAAATAGATTTATGAAGCATTAAATGGGTTTATTTTTTAAGTTTTAGGTTTAATTTACTAGCAAAAACTCACTATTATTCTCTGGCTGCCTGCGCAGGTGATCGAAAAGCGTAGTCTTGGTGCGAAAGAGCTCCCCGCAGTGATAGCAGGCCACTTGCTTCTTGTTCGAATGCGTGCTTATGTGCTCAATGAGGCGATACTTGTTGCCCATCTGCTTGTGGCACATACTCCAATTGCACTGCGTCTTGGGTCGCTCATCCTCCGGCGTCTTCTGTATATCGTACTCGAACAGCGCATGCTTGACAATGTGATCCTGGAACTCCACAATTGAGACAAACTCCCGCTCGCAGTCCGTCCAGCCGCAGAGAAAGTTCTGGCCCAAATGGGGCAACTTGTGACGGGCTGGCGCTGTGCAGGCAGGTATCTCGGGATGCAAAGCACACTCCAGCTGACCCTGGAGCAGCAGGTTCAAATAGTAGCCATGATAATACGAGTGACGTTCGAATTCCACTCGGCAGCTGCAACGGAAATCACAGTCTGTCCAGCGGCAGCAGTGCTTCTGCTCCTCTGAGTCTGGCTCCTCCTCCTCCTCCTCCTGCTCGCGGGCATACTCCTCTAGATGCTGGGCAATGTGTGTGTTTAGATTCCATTCTCCCTCGCAAATATCCTGGCAACCATTCCAACCGCACACCAATTGCAGCTCCACGGGCTTTTTTCGCTTTGCATTTGGTGTTAATGGGGGCTGGGCTGCTGCTCTCAACATGATGGTTTGGCTGGACAATGGTGGCAACTCCTTCGGGGGGGATCAGGTTTAGTTGGAATTTTGGGCGGTTTTCGTGCAAAAAAAGCAGCAATGGTTATTTGGTGGGAGCCCAAACTAGAGATGACACTTGATCAGGAGGCTTCGATAGCGCCATTATCAGGCGCGGGCGATAGATATCGCAGCCGTTTGGCGATAGTAAGAAAATTTGCAAGTCCTTTATATAGGTTTTTCTTTTATTATTAAATTGAATTGGTTACATGTTTGGGAAATATCTATAAAAGAAAATATATACTATATATAAATATGCTTTAGCGTTGCAAAAAATAAAATGAAATAAAACAATGGTTGTATAAGAAAAACTCTTGTTTTTTCATTATTTTTTTTTTAATAATTTTTTTGGATTATGAAATATTATTTTTGGTATATGTCCTTTGGGGAATAACACAATATATTTGCTTTATTGTCTTTTAAATCATTTGGCATAGAGTAAGTTATTAAAAAACATATTTGTGTTTATTTTTAAATAATGGTTGTACAAGGAGAACTCTTGTTTTTTTCAATACGTTTAGAAACGAAGCTTTTTTATTTATAAATCTTATTCATCATCATCAATCGTTAGTTAAAGCCCCTCTCGCTCTAACTTTCTTTAATTCTCTATCTCTCTTTCTCTCTCTCTCTCTCTGATTTGGTTGGTTTTAAAATAAATAAATAAATAAATCCTCTCTTTTTAAATTTATTTATTTATATTTATATAATTAATTTTATAAAATCTTGTATTTAATATTATAATTGTATGAAAAACGATCACTGGAGTTTCTTTTATTTCTCCTTTCTCTTTTTATTTAATAAATACAATTTATTTTAAATTATTTATTATTAATAAATATTATTTATTACTATTTAATAAATATATATTTTTTTAAATTATTTATTATTATGTTAAAGTGCAAATAAAGTTGTTGTTTACGCAAAGATCTCAGTTTTTAGATCTTTATCAAATCGTTTATAAATTCGAAAATGTCTTCAAACTTTTGATAGTTTTCAATTTTAAGCAGTAGAGCTCTGGAAAACCCTCACAAAATAAAATAAGTAAGAGAATTTTGAGCTTTTATACTATCTTTAATTAAATAAACCTTCCCCCAAAGGATTTACCCAGAAAAATTAACAGGAAAAGCCAAATTATTCCCCATTTATGAAAATTTATTCCCCTTTTTAAAAATACCCCCATAAAAATAAAAACAGCTTTGTTTTTAGACAGAAGAGAATCACTCGGCGGAGGAGGCTCTTTTGCAGATTAGTTTACTTATTTCAAGGTCGAGATACGAATAGCTTAGAAACTAAGGATACTTAATGGGGGGAGGGGGAGGGATGGATGGGTGCAGGAGGGGTTGAACCTATATAACTTGCTTCCCCTTTTTGGAAGCACAGCTGCCTGGAGATAGTTCGTTCGTTCATTCCCTGTGTTCATTCATTCCCTCACAGTCCCGGCATCACGTAGGCTATGTTGTCCAGAGTGTTGGCAAGATTTCGCGATAGCTGCGCCTTGTTCTCCAGCCCCGGTATCTGGGTGGTCATACAGAGAAGCGGCCCCATCGAGCAGAGCAGGCTGTCCAGCAAGACTGAGAGGCTGCCCGAGAGGGCCACATGACCGTTGTGCTTCTTCAGACGCTCACCAATCACGGTGAGACTCTCCCCCAGCAGCTTCAGGTGAGCGGCTGCATCAATGGCCTCAATGCTGGTGGGCTGCGGTGGAGCCTCCAGTTGCTGTTGCTGCTGCGCTGCAGTCTTACTGCTGCTGCCGGCCACAACATCCGCCGCTGCTTCCACCTGAGCTGCAGCTCGGCCACTTCGTGTGCTTATGTTACGCCTCTGCGAGGTAGATGCCGTTGCGGCCGCCGCCGCCGCTGCCGCTGCAGCAGCGGATTCCTGACGATCGGCGGCCAATTTACGGGTGCGACTTGTCGTGGCCCGATTCTGGAAGATAGTCTCGTTGTGGATCGGCTCTAAGGCCGTCGTGCTGCTGCCATTGCTCGTGGGCTGCAGCTGCTGCTGCTGCTGCTGCTGGTGGGTGGGCGTTGTACTGCTGCTATTTGTGCCAGTTTTCTCCCTCGATCTGGCCCTGGTCGCCTGCACCTTGGCCTTGCGACGCCAGCCGTTCTTCTCACGGTTCGAGACGTTAGCCCACAGCTCGCTGAGGCGTCTGGTGGCGCTGGCAAAGTCTGAAAATAAGGGAAAAATGAGCATTGCCTTTAAAATTTCGGTTTTGTTGTAGGCTTACCCATATCCTGGAGGTCTCGCTTGCGCACATCCCTGGCCCACAGGCTGTAGGCAGTGTAGCGTTGCTTGCCTTTATCCTTGCGCTGCACCTTGGCTGCAACCACCTTGCGTTTGCTGGCCTTTTCACGCATATACAGGCTCTGGCGAACGGAGGGAGACGACTCATTGTTGGTGGCCTCCGCCTGGACACCGTCCACCAGGTCCTGCACTAAATTGTCCAGCTCGTCATCGGAATTGAGAATGACAGCGGTTGTGGCAGCGGCAGCTGCAGCAGCAGTAGCCGGTCCCGGACCAAGCGTTTGTTCGTTTTCCGAGACGCTTTGCTCAAAAAGTAGCATCTCCTGGTCAAGCTCAGCATCGCGGAGAATGTTGGGCGGACGGCCGCGTGAGGTATACCTGGCCGGCTGACGGCTGACGGTGCTTTGGCGGCGCGTACGCTTCTCGATCTCCTCCGGCGATTCAAAATCCAACAGTTTCGATGATTTTTTGCGTACACGTCCGCTGCGCGAGACGCCTGTGACCTGGAAGTCTAAAACGGAATGGGTGAGAACAGAGCCTTCGTCCAGTTTCTGTCTTTGGGCACTCACCTCTGGCCACCAAATTCGAGGTGGGCGATTCCATATTGGGAGCCCCGATCGCCGATCTCTTCCCGCGATTGGAAGTATTGGGATTTGATTGGATTTCGGATTTTTGTAGACGACGCAATAGTGTGGCCAGAGGGCGCGGTGATAGCGGTGTGAATATCGCCAAAGCAGGACTTGCGATAGTTGTAATTATATTTTATATTAAATATATATATATAAAATATAAAAGATTAATTAAAATTGCTTGAAAAGGTTTGGATAATGTTTCAATGATAAAATATTATTTATTTTATTGATTTATTATTATAAATTACAAAAAATTAACAAATTTATAAAAATTTTAAGGAATACCAAAGGTTGCTGTTGCTTATAAAGTTTATAAACTAATTACTGGAGTATTTTAGGTTGTTTTCTTATACTGCTAAATATATTGGCGATTTATTTCGAAATTTTGGTATTCAGTTATATAGAGAATATCCAAACGATTTCAAGTTTTTTTTACTGGCCGAAGAAATATTTTTAATTTATATGTTATATTAGCAATACATATTTGTTAATTAATCAATTAAATAATGAAATTTAAATTGTGGTAAATCTGCTTTAATTATTGATAGATTTTTAACAAAGATATATATCTCTCTATCTCTATTTATCTCTCTCTTTTCATCTCTTTCTAAATAAACGAAATGTGGTAAATCTGCGTACATTATTGATAGATTTATAACAAAGCTATATCTATATATCTCTTTCTTTTCATATCTCTACATAAACGAAATGTGCTTATAGATATTATATCTCTATTTATCTCTCTCTTATCATTTCTCTCTAAATGAACGAAATGTGGTAAATCTGCGTACATTATTGATAGATTTATAACAAAGCTATATCTATATATCTCTCTCTATTTTCATCTCTCTCTAAATAAACGAAATGTGCTTAATATCTATATATCTCTCTTTATCTCTCTTTCCATCTGCCTCGTTTTTTGGTTTCGCAGTAGCAGTAGTCTTGGTATTAGAACAATGACCAGCTCTGGTCACACTATTCCGACTTTGTTTTGCTTTTGGGCGTCGTTTGTTTTGTTTGTGTGCGTGTGTGTGCGTGTGGAAGCGGCATTTAGTTTATTGATTGCACCTGAGAGACCTGATACCTGGACAACCGCACTGAGTGCCCCATGGCACGCGATGACGTCGTAAAGGCCGGCCCCCAACCCAAGGACATTGGCCCCCCCCTCACCATATTTGGCGACCTGTTCGCCGCGTTTTCATTACCAAAACGGCTGCGATTTCAAATATCGAACGACAAAAACGACATTCGCGCGAACTCAATCATTGGGAGCAGTACTTAAAATACTTAAAGGCTTAAAGGATTCAAATAAATAAATAATAAATGCCGTTGCCAACGGGTATAACAAGCAATGGAGGAGGAGGAGGCGGAGGAGCAGCAGCAAGTGCCAGCGAAACCGACAATGTAACCGCCCTTGAACTGCAAAGTGGGCGGCGCATGCTGCACTTTAGCGACGGCGTTATGGAGGAGCTATCCTCGGGCAGCGAGGATGAGGCAGAAACGGCGGATGTGACCGATCAAAGCTATGCTGTACAGCTGGATGAGGTGTGTGGCCTTTAATCTTAGAGGTTTCCTTCGATGACTAATATCTTTTTCTAATTAATAGCGCGAAATGCCTTTGGGACCCCGCCTTCGTTACAAGGCCAGCCGCATGGGCAACCGTTTCCTGGCCGGCATCGATTATGTGGGCGGCGGTTTGGCCTCCCTGCTGGGAATTACCAGCAGCAAATATGCCAGCGAATTGGAGAATAACCAGCGAAGGGCCCACGAGGAGGAGCAGCAGGACCAAGAGGACCTTGACAATTGGCGACCACGGCCTCCTTCGAATAACAACAGCAACAACAACAACAACAATCGCAACGAAACTCTTGTGCTTACACGCAGTGAGGCGGCGTCCTTGCCACCCACTAGGCAATAAATAAAAAAGGCCACCTTGAAGACGAGGTATTATTAAGCATGCTCATGGAGACCCTCCTTCTCTTCTCTGTTTTTTTTTTTGTTAAAAACCAGCGAGTTTATAACTTTTCCACACTTTATTCGCTAGCAAATAAGTTACATTAATAAAAAAAAATGGTAAGACACATATATACTGTTTGTTTTTTGTATAAAATATTAGTTTCGAAACATTTAAGGCCTTTTACATTCAAGTAAACTCTTAAGACTAACTCTGTTTGTGTTACTTAAAGCTAATGGCACACTGAATACGCTAGGCTACGATTGCAATTTGTTGTTAATTCAGTTTCAGTTTCAGTTTCAGTTTTAAGTTTTAAGTACACTTGTTAAAAGAAAAGAGGACAGCAGCAAAAAGCGGGGGGGGGACTCCAGTTTGCGTATCACAGTATTTGCAAAGACATTTCAATACTAAGATGAGGAACGATCACGCTAGAGGGCTCTCTCACTGGCTTTTCAACAATATTTGTATGGCGTTACTCATCTTATATATTGAAATGTCTTTGTTATTTGGTTGCTGCGTTTGTTTTGTATGCAGACATTATAAGCTACAAGATGCGTAACGCTCAAAGCCAAAGAAGAAGCTTTTAAGCTCTCTCTTTCACGCTTTTTATTAACGCTTTACGCATCTTACACTTTACCAGGTCCTTGCTTGCTTTGTGTGCCTGTCTCTTTCTCTCTCTCTCTTTCTTTTGTTTACAAAAAAATACTTGAATATATATAAAAAATGCTATATATATATACGCAAAAGGCGTGGTATTCAGGCTAAGATGTGTATATAAAAGGCAAGAACGCATTGATTTTGGTTACACCAATTAGGAGCTTAGCAGGTATTAAGTACACACAAAAATAGGATATGTTTCTGATCCCTAAACTGGGAACTAAACTCAAGGAGTAGGCTCCTTTCTCCCTTCTCGAGAGGGAGGGGGGTTATATACACAGTACATAGTTATATATATAATATTATATATAGATTGGAAGCAGGAACATTTTGTTTAGAGAAAGAGCTGCTCCTAGAGCAGCGTCTCATCGCCATAATGCTGCAAAGGGGGATAGTAATGCTTCTGTGAGGCATAACTGCTACCCCCCGGTGGATAATACAGGCGATGCGAGGAGGACGAGTGCTGTCCCTGCTGCTGATGATGCTGATGCTGCTGCTGCTGCTGCTGATAATGATCTCTGTGATGGTGTCTGTGCTGATGCTGCCTGTGCTGATGATTGCTTCTGCCCAGCGAATAATTAGACATTTGATTTAAGGATATAGAACCCGCTGCCGGTGATGTTTTCAGCTTGTAGGGACTCTGCAGGGGAGCACTGGCCATCGAGGGCCTCACGGAATGATAAGAGACCACGGTGCTTGTGTTGCAGGCTGCATGTGAGCCACGCGAACTGCTCTGTGCATCGCCTCCTGCCATCGGTTTCATCATCATTTTGTTGTTGTTATTATTGCCACCCACCTGACGCTTGTACATCATGGAGATGCTGGGTCCCAAAATCCAGGCAAAACAGCAAATTCCCAGCATCAGTTCCATAAAGGCACGCATTAAAAAAGGCCACAAAGGAGTGCTTGTCTCCCCCGAACCCAGCCAGACATCAATATTGGCAAATTCATAGATGACAGCCAGCAGCAGCAAAGCGCAGGCCAAGCCATACATAAAGAGAAAGATGCCAATGCCTGAGCTACCATGAGCATTCAGCTGCTGCTGCAGCGTCAAAGCATTGCTATTTCTCAGTATCTCCTTGGTGCGGCAGTGCACCAAATAGCCAGAAATCAGGTTCATGGAGCCAAAAATCCAATAGCAAAAGACGGGAGTGGCCACCAGCACCTGCAAGGCCTTGTCCGACTGATTGCCCACAAAGCAGGCGCCTGTGGAAGATGAAAAGTTAGTTTCTAGGATAAACAAAGAGTAGAATAAGTCTCATTTCTAACCCAACAGCTCATCGGCGTCCACATAACGCGCCACAATCACGGCGGCCGTTTGAAAGGCCGGCAGTCCCCAGGCCACAAAGCACACAAAGTTATTCTGGGTTAAATCCTGCCGCTTGGCATAGTTTGAGGAGGAAGAATTACCACCAGCAGCTGGTATTATGGCCACATGACCCTTGGCATCGGGGCTATGACGACGTATATCCCGATGCCAGCCCAGGCAGAGCACAGCCCACCTGCAAACACAAAAGGTTAAAGAATATAAAACCCAAAAGAAGCTATAGTTACTCACCAAGCACACGCTGCCATGCCAAAGTAGTAACGCATCAGAAAGACACTCGCACAGGAGGCATTCGAAAGCCCATCCACGCTAAGCAGCGACTCATTGGGTGCCTGGGGATCCGTGCCACAGGCTGTGCCCGTTCTGCCCACTACAAAACGCACCGCCCAACCAAGCGTGACCATGTTGTGGCACCAAATGAGCGGTGACAATAAACGCGACCATTTGGCGGCACTGGCCAATCGGCTGCCATCGCTGGCCAGCAGCAGGCAAACGGTGGCCACCAAGGCCAAGCCCAGGGCGGCATAGGCCCAGGTGGAGACCCAAATTTCAGCCAAATGCTTTTCGGAGGGAGTGAAAAGGATATCAGCCTCGCAGAGGGGAGCACAGCGTCCAGAGCGTGGCAATTTCACATACAAATGGGATTTGGCCAGGCCGGAGCAGTCCAGGGGGAGTTTTCCAGCCACTCCCGGAACTCCTACTCCTACTCCTCCTCCTCCCTGTGATGATCCATAGAGATCCTGTTCCAGCTGCGGCTGATGCGGTTCCCCCTCCATGCACATTGTCTCGTGATTATTGTGGCGAGGAAAACGCTCACAGTCCAGGGCCAAAGGCCAGGGAAAGCCAAAGCCTTGCAGCACCGGATGACAACGAATCCGCACGGATTCGCAGAGGCCACGGCAGGGACCAATGGCATGCACCGGCGCCTTGGGCGTGCACATGGGCACATAGGCGGCGCACAGGAAGAGTTTCAACTGGGAGCTGCAATCATATTCGATGAGTGGAGCGAATGTCTGCAGTGTGTACTCCACGTCCGCCTGCATCTCGTGGCCCACCAGATTGGGCATGGAGGTTTCGTTGTAGCCAATGGTGCGGCACATTTCGATGCGGATTGTCTCGCACTGGCGGAATGGCGGGGGCTGCGGCACTGGCGGGGAGCTGGAACTGGAACTGGTGATGGAATTTGCGCTGCACAGTTCCAGGAGTAGCGGCAATAGGAGTAAAAGGGGGAGCAGGAACTCCATTTTCCAATATGCAAAGGAGCTGCCTGGCTGGAAACGGGAATCGGAGGCAACTAGAATCTGGAAAGGTGTATAAAAACCTGTTCCACACTCTCTCGCTCCCTCTCGCTCGCTCTCACTCTGGCCACCCGTCTTCTATCTCGCTTTGTCTCCCTCCCTCTCCCTCTCTTGTTATTGTTCTTTTTCTGGTTATTTTCGTGGTTCTTGTTTTCGGCCAAGACTTTGTGTTTCACTTTATTTTTCCGGCATTAAACATTATATGTATTTCCACATCGCGCAGGCGCTCTTTTTGCTAAATAATCGTATTATTAAGTTAATTTTAAGCTATTTTCGTTCAAGTTTCGTTTTTATTTCTAATTTCTTTTTTTTCGTCTCTCGTTGGTATATATATCGCGATATTTTTTGTGATAGTTTTTGCCCAAATATCGAAATTGCGTTATTTTTTGTGATAGTGGTCACACTAATCTAAACTACTAAATTTGAACTGCTTGCTCAAACTTGAAACTGCTTACTGCAATGACGATCTGCTTACTGCAAAGACGATCTGCTTGCTGAAATTTGGACTGCTTGCTGCATTGAGATGCCGCGGCTTTTAGCTATTTAGTTAATAGCTATTTTCCCACTAGATCTAGATTTTTTTAATTATTTAGTTGTGCTGATTTTAAAGAAAATCTGGCTTAATATTTTCTTATATTAATTAAAAAATTATTAATAATAATAGCTCTTGGTTATAGCATGTTTTTAAGCATTTATTTTTTATATTTAGCCTGTTTTAGCTTATTTTGGACAAAAGCTAGCTTATATGAGAGGTCATAACCTGGCAACACTGTGGTAGTCTGGCAACATTGTCCCATTTAAGGCAATGCTGCCACTGTTTTGAAGATTTTTCAATTGGCGCGCAATTTAAATATATGATTTTTTTTTGTTTTTTTAATAGGAATCTTAAAAATATGTTTATAAATATATATTTTTCAATATACGTAATTAAATTTAAGGAAATATATAAAAATTAAAGTAAATAATATAAGAAAAATAGGAGAATTTAAATTTAAAACAAATCTATAGCACTTAATTTTGAAATTTAATGAAAACTATGAACTTAAAGGTATTTAATTTATTTTGTAACATTTTAAATAATTAATTAATAAAGTTAATTAATATTTCATGGCTCTCCTTGACAAAACATTGAAGACTAAACCGAAACCCCGAAATCCTTTTCCTTTTCTTGTCTCTTTTTTCTATTTCTACCTTTCTTCCTCGCACACACACTGGCCAGGCAGGCCACGCCTCTATTTGTGAGCTCGTTTCACCCCCAAAAAAACACACACACACACATCACATGCTGAATGTCATATGTGTGTGTGGGAGAGCGAAAGGGACGAAAGCCAGGAAGCAAGGATTCGTGTGTGTGTTTATGTATTTTCAGCAGGATTCTCATGTGTGTTCGCTTACGCACACGCGCAGACGTTTGACACACACACACATGTGGCACATACAAAGGATACACATATCCTTTGCTGCCGTTATTTTGTGTTTTTTTTTTATGCAGCGAACTAATTACGAAAAGCCAAAGGAAAGTTTTGTCATCAATTTACAGAAAAGTTGATAGAAAGAACAGGCGGCAGGCAGGCTGCACATGGCACATCCTTTTGATGGCCTCTGCTAATCTCCTCGACAGCGACTGCGACTTCCTTAGGAATCCCCAGGATAACTCTTTAACCTTCTTCAACTGCACTTTCACTTTTCCGCCTCGGATTTAGAACAATTCCCTGCATTTTTTATATCACACTTCCCCCCCCCCCCACTTTCGTTCTGCGTCCTTCGTCCTTTTCATTCTTAAATAAAGTTCATTTTCTCACTTGTTTTCTTTCTTTTTTTTTATATGTAGTAAAAGGGGAGAAGGTGTAAAAAGTCGCTGTCGAAAAAGAGCGTAAAGTGCAAAGCGCATCCTAAAAAAAAAGAAAAAACAGTGCTAGTCAAGTTATTAGCAGCAATTTTCATGGAAATAAATAGGAAATATTAGAAACTTGAAAAGAAACATATAAAAGAGAGGCAATAAATGTAATAAATTTATATTAAATAGAAAATAATGTTATTTACCATTTATTTCTTTTTGTTAACTATTAATCTCTGTTTTTCTGTCACGCTTTGCCTGCAATGCACTAGTTTTCTCTTCAGGACAAGCAATAAATTACTTTCTAATCTCCTTAGTTTATTTTGTTTTAAAGTTTAGTTAAAAAATAAAATTAATTTAAGTATTTTACGATTTTTAAACAAGAAAAAGCTAAAATTAGAAGCAAATTCCCAAGATTCTGTCTCTAAGCAAATGCCATCAGTTGTGCCCAGACTTGCCTTCTTATGCAGTTGCTGGGGGGAAAAGCCAAAGGAAAAGCGGCATAGGGAGCCAGGACCAGGACCAAGTCTGTGAAAAAAAAACGTCAGGGAAAACACAGGAAAAAAGAGAGAAAAACCAAGAAAAACAGAGAAAGAGAGAACGGGGCGCTGCGCGTTGATGCACAAAAGCATTTGCTGCGTGTAAACTTGACTTTGAAATTTGCCTCATTTGCACCTGCCACACACACACACACTCTATATAATATATATATCCATATATATATATATAAAGGCCTGGATTTTTTCTCTATATAAAAGGAAAGGCTTAACTGTTGCTTGTTGCCGCTGATTTGCTTTTTTTTTTTGCTTTTCCCGGCAAACTGGTTTAACGGCGGCGTGGACTTGAAATGAAATAGAATTTTTGTCGAAATGAAAACGTGGAAACGTGGAAATGTAAATTTCAATCAACTCGTTAATGAAAACCGGTCACCATGCCTTACAATATCGCAAGATAACAATGCGCGGAATCTCGCATCATAATATATGCAGGGATGTCCTTGTAAAAGGATCAAATTCCCCTAATATTCAGCAAATATTTGCTCTACGCTCTCGCTGTGCTCCGTGTAAAGGTCGTTGCTACCAGGACACGCCATATATTTACATATATACATATATATAGTATAAAGGATATGTGCTTACACTTTTACCTTGCACTTGTCACATTTATTTTTCTCCCGCCTTTCATTTAATATGCAGCCGGGGAAAAGCGTTGGGGAAAAAGGTACAGGGAAAAGGAGAAAAGCGTAAATAAGGCAGCTTGGGTAAGAAATTTTCATGGTCTTTTGGGCGCAAATTTAAAATCGCTTTAAGATTAAATGGAATATAAATATACAAAATTTAAATTCAGGTTTTGTGTCTTCAATTTGTAAGATTTATCGATTCCACATAAATAAATAATCGATATACTCACATGATATCGAATTTTGAACTATATTTCTAAGCTTTATCGGTCTTATCCTTTCAATATTCATAAAATGTATTTAGTTAAATTTTAGAAATAAATTGTCATGGCTTTTCGATAGCAAATTAATCGAAAAAGGACAGCAAATCAATTAATTGGATTCGATAATCGATATACTTACATGATATCGAACTTTGAGCTATATTTCTAAGCTTCATCGGTCTTATCCTTTCAATATTCATAAAATGTATTTAGTTAAATTTTAGAAATACATTTTTATGGATTTTCGATAGCAAATCAATCGAAAATGGCCAGCAAATCAATTAATTCTCTCTATAGTCGAAATATATATTTTTTTGTTGCTATTTCCGCAATAGTTGCCACATTCTATTAATCATTTTGGACTCGGCCCTCGCCGGTTCATAAATCATGCTTAAATTGTGGAATTTTTGGGCGCGCCGACAGCTTTTGACCGCGGCGAGTGGTTCGCACCACTCCGTTCCTGAGGATGGGGGATGGGGATGAGGATGAGGACGAGGAAGTGGACACGAACGGAGCGCACGCGTAACCTTTGCCATCCCGTAACGGGCCTAGGTCGAGGCTCAATCCCCAGACTGGACGCTACGCAACAAAAAAGAAGAAAAATAATATGTAAATTCGGTCGCGGACATCTGGGGAAGTTGTCAACCCGATTTACTGGATAATTCCAGAGTCAGGGGTGTGGCATACAAGGGGGGTGCGTTACTGGGACTTAAAATTAAAAATATAAATTGAAAAAATAAAATAAAAAATGTTTAAAATGTAAAAAATATTTTAAAAGCTAAAGAAACTAAAACCTTACATGAAATTATGATTTAAGAACATTGTATTTACTTTTAG
Source organism: Drosophila truncata (assembly GCA_008042515.1). NCBI lineage: Eukaryota > Metazoa > Arthropoda > Insecta > Diptera > Drosophilidae > Drosophila > Drosophila truncata. The sequence continues at coordinate 41,277 of VNJQ01001329.1, read as the reverse complement.
GGTAAGTTTTTGGTTTTTATTATTAACGGAATGCATTTTTAAAATAGGTTGGTAAGCTGGTAATACTTTTTTTATGGCTTATAAGTTATAGATGAATTTAAATTAAATTAAATAAAGAATTTATTAGGTATTTTTAATAAGAAAAACTAAAGAATATTAATTTTTTTATCATAAAATACATTTATAATATTTTTTTTTAAATATATTTGTTTTTTATTATTTATTTGTATTTTTAGTATTTATTTGTATTTTTAGTATTTATTTGTGATAATTTTCAAGCTTAGTTCGTGGCATTTACTAAGAAAAATAAAACTTAAAGTAAAAAAAGCTAAATAAAAACGAATTAAATATATTGAAAATTTCTATATTTATTTTCTTTTATATTTTTTTAATTATTTCATAATAAATTAAAATAAAACTTATTTTTAAATTGTTTATTTGAATATAATTTATTTTTGCTGGCTTACTTAGGGTTTTTACTAAGAAATAATTAATGTAACAAGAAAATTAAATGGTTAAGTGATAATTCCATAAGTTTGATATTTAATTCAATTATTTAAAATTTATATAATGTTAAATATATATTTTGTAATTATTTATTTGTTTTTAAATCACTTTCAAAAGGATTTCTTGGTTCTATCTTAATTTTTTACTGATAAAACCTTAAATAAAATCCAGCAAATTCAATTCCTATTAATTCCCCTTTCGGACACTGTCCCTGTGTCCCTTGATTGTCCTCCTTGAATTTTCCCTCCAACCCCCTCGCGAGGTCGGATGTCCGAGAGGACTGGGATTTTGACGAAATGGTGGACAGGGGTCACTTGTGGTATTAAATATTTTGAAGAGGGTCGTCGCCGCTCTCCGGCAATTTCCAGCCTGATTTATATTCCATATTTTTATTCGAGGGGTCGGCGAAGGGGAGTTTGGGTTCGCCATCGGTCAGTTGCAGTTCAGTTCCTGTCACGCCCAGCACTCGGTCGTCCTGCAAGGGGGTTGGAACTCAGGGAATGGCCTTCTCCTGGCACGGCACAGGTCAATTCTTTGGTTAATTAATTTGGCCAGCGGGACTTGCAGGACGGCGCCTTCAAGGGAATTGATTCCTGATTATGATTTGCATTTATTACGGCCTGTTATTTGTGATTTGTTATTTATAATTTATAATTTGTTATTTGTAAATTTTGTTGTTCCAGCTGGATTTTACAAGCCATTCGATATGCACTCGGGGAAATTTTTAAGGGAATTAGAATTAATAATCCAAAAATATTTAAGTTATGAAAGAAATAAGCAAGCAATTAAATAAATAAATAGAAATATAAATAAGAATAGAAATATATAAAAAATAAATGAATAAAAATATAAATAAGTAAAGAAATTATTAAAAAATAATTAAATAAACCGGAAACATATAAAATTAAGGAACGAAATTTGGATTGAATAAATAGAAGCAGAACAAAGTTCGTAAATAAATATGTGAAGAAATAAATACATAGGTAAAAACATAGTTGAGTTTTGAAATAAATAACCAAATTATTAAAGAAATAAATAAATGAATAAAGAACTAAATATGTAGGTAATGAATTAAAGAATAATAAAAAAAAAATAAAGAAATATTTAAGCAATTAAATGTGTGAAGAAATAAATGGTTGAGTAAAGCTTAAACTAAATTCACAAAAAAGGAAATAAATAGAAGAAATCAAGACGTAAATGAATTAATAGGCAGGTAAATAAATGAATAGTTAGAAATATAAAGAATAAATGAAATAAATAAAAGAGAAATGTAAATTTAATCAAAGAAATGAGTAGAGCAAATAAATTATTAATTAAATTAATTAAAGAAATAAATAGCTAAGTAAATACTAATAAATTAAATAAATAAAGAAGTAAAGAAAATATTCGCAGAATTAAATAAATGAGCAAAGAAATAAATAAATAAATTTCTTAGAAAATAGAATACGTAAGTAATATTTACAAAATTAATTTAATAAATAAGTAAAAGCAGAAAATAGGCAAAAACCTGAACAAAGAATTGAATAAATAAATAAATCAGAAATTAATTGCAGAAATTATTATCAATTACAAAAATTATCTCTTCCCCTGGCTCGGTTTCTGAAAAACCCCAAAGAAAATAAAATTTCCCTCTGTGTAAGGACACTTTATCGGGTCAGCCAGGCATACACCTGGCTTCGGGCTCCTCTCATCCTCCTCCTTCGCGCTTACAACCCCATTTCTATCTTATTGTTTTTGTTTTTTTTTTATTATTATTTGTATATTTTTTTGGGGGGTATCCAATCTGGTGAGTCCTTCGATGCCAAAGGAAGCGCCTTCGAACGCACATCAATCTGGGCATAATGGCCTCAGATAATAGTGTTTGTTTGTGTGCCAAGGTATGCGTATGCAAAATACACACACACACACACACACATAGAATATATATAAATTCACAATGTATACAAATTGGGAAAAAGGATGAGATGTGATAACAGCGATGTGAGTTGGGAATATTAATATATATCGAGAGGAAAAGTAGGATATCATCATATTTAATTTTATATCATAAAGAAAATATCGAAAATATATCGATTATTTTAAATATTGAAAGAAATTGTACATATTTAGTTTTAAAATATGGAAAGTATCGTAAAGTTTGTTATTTTGAAAACTTTAAGCATTAAGTATTGAAAAATACCTCATTTAACTCTAAAATATCGAAGAAACAGAAAAATATCGATAAAATCAGAAAAGTTATCGAAAAAACGGATAAATTATATTTAATTTATTTTATTTAAATATCGGAAATGTTTAATATATTTCTATCGATACATTGACAGATATTTCTCGCCATCGCAACTGCCTAACGATGAATGTAAATATTTTTTAGCTTCATTTTATTATTTAATAAAGAAAAATCGTTATTAAAATTCATAAAAAATTAAAAAGTAATAATTCCTGGTTACAAAAAAAAGTCCTGTCAAGCTCAAATAATTTATAGACTTTAAAACCAATAAAAAGTAATAAAAAAGCATGTAAAGTCTTAAAAAAAAATCTAATTCTATTACAAATTCCTTAAAAAGGACTTGTCATCGCTAGATTTTTTCGCCAAGCTATCCACATCAGGTGTGTGCATGTGTGTGTGTGTGTGTTTGAGATATTCTATCCCATCTCCTGTCTATCCTGCGAGCACTTTTCAATTTGCCGGCAACGCGGCGTATGCGCGATGGCAATCTGTTCACCTCGACTCGCCTCCTTTAGCTCCTTGAGCTGTTTTCCGATTTGAGATTCCAGCTTTCAGATTTCAGAGCTTTTTGTATATTTTATATTTTATGCATGATTGTTATTGTTTGCAGTTTGCGTTGCGAGAGTAACGCAGCTCGAGTTGATCCGAAAGAAGCGGCTCATGTGCCACCCTTGGCCTCCGTGTTGCTCCTTGCTTGCCTCCTCCTGACTTATCTGCCCGGCATAACCAGGTCCTGGTCGTGGTCCTGCCTCTGCTCCTGCTCCTGCTTCTGTTTCTGGGCCTGGTCCTGCCTCTGCTTCTGTTCGTGGTCCTGGTCCTGTCTCTGCTCCTGCTGCTGCTTCTGTTTCTGGTCCTGGTCCTGCCTCTGCTCCTTATCCTTAAGCTCAAGCCACGCTCTACATACAATTTTTGGCCGCAATTACGCCGCTTATATATATATTTATGCGTGCGTATATATAAACCAGAGCGAACCGATTGTACGCATCATATTTTATTTATATTTTGCTTTTTTTTATCATAAATATAAGCACGCCCAATCTCATTTGCATATATAGCCGGGAGGAGTGCGAAGGAAACCCATTCGCAAGTAGCATTTTTTAGACCCGAGGCCGAGGGAAACCGAAACCGAAACCAAAAAACAAGGCAGATGTTTTTGCTCAGATTTGGGATGAAGGATGAAGAAGCCAGAAGCCAGGAGTCAGGATCTAGGATCTAAGAGTTAGGACCTTTGACCTAAAGTCCAGTAATTGATAATGTAGCGGATGCTTTCAAGGAAATTCTTTATAGAGAAAGGTTATTTGTTTGGTGCTTGGTTTATTATTTGTTTAATAGTTATTATAATTGTCTAATTGAGTGGGGATTTAGTAAATTATTTTATTTATTGATATTTTTTTATATCTTTTGGTCATATTTTTATTACATTTAATTTATTTTTGTATATATATTATAAAAATATTATCTTTTATTTCGTTTTAGGTAAATTTTCAGCTTGAAAATTGTAATAAAAATGTTTTTCAAGTTCTTTACCATTAAATCGCTTCAAGAAAAAGGCTTTGTATTTTATTTTTTCATCTATTTAATAATAATTACAAAATAAATAATTAAATTATTAATATTATTACCTTTATTCGTTTTATTTTACTTATTTTATGCTAAATTTGAATGCTAAATTTTGAAATCAAGATTAATAATTATTACCAATTAATTAAGAAAGAGAAAATACTTTTTAATATTAAAATATATCTAGAAAACGTTGTTAAATAAAGAACTAAAATATATATCCTTTTGCTCCCTTTGACTATATTCTTTACAATATATTACCCATTATTCTAAGGATAATCTCCTTGCAAGTATTTTGCTTAATCAATTAGTTGAAAGTCCTTGGCTAAAGTCTAGGCTCGTGTGTTTGGGATTACTTCATTGGTCACGTGCCTGGAAACATGCGCATATATACAAAAAAGGATGCAGGGGATACAAGAATACAGAGCATACAAGGATACGAAGGATACAGGACTTCTTCTTAAGTGGGGCAACTCTCAAAAATCAACGTCGAACATTGCCAGCGTTTTTGGCCACTGAGCGGCCAACGAAGCCTAAGGACAACCGATGGCAATGGCAATGGCTGCCAGGATATATGTATATACATGTACGCACACACCCACGCACACCCGCACACACACATACGGCTCAAGGAGACAATACACATAAGAGACAGAGAGAGAGAGAGAGTGCATATGTCGTTAGCTCGCTTTCTCTCTCTCGACCTGAGTGTGTGTGCGAGTGTGTGTGGATAATTGAGTATCAGTTTAGTGTCTGTGATGCACTGAGAGAAAGTGTGTGTGATTATTTAAATTATTTATTAATTAATAGATATATTTATACCCTTGCGGGGTATTGTAATTTCCGTCAGATGTTTGCAACGCAGTGAAGGAGACATTTCTGACTATATAAAGTATATTTATTCTTGATCAGCATTAACAGCGGAGTCGATCTAGCCATGTTCGTCTGTCCGTCCGTCTGTTTGTCCTTCCGTCTGTCCGATTATTCGCAAAATAAACCCTCAGTTTTGATGCTATCTGAATGCAATTTTGCAGGTAGTCTTCTATATGCTCTCACTTCTACATAAGTCGGAACGGACAGGATCGGATGACTATATCATATAGCTGTCATAGGGACCATCGGAAAAATTGTTAAAAAAAATTATAACTTTGTCAGTTTTCAACATATAATCATCAAATTTGGTATTTGGCCATTTTTCATTATTTCAGAATTCCTTATAAAATTGCATGAAAATCAGACGACTGTATCCAATAGCTGCCAAAGGATCAATCGGCAAAATTTACGAAAAAATATTATAACTTGGCTATTTGTCAACATATTTTCATCAAACTTAAGATTTGGTCACTTAATTTTATTCCAGAATTTCGTATTAAATTTCATAAAAATCGGACGACTATATCCTATAGCTGCCATAGAAACAATCAGAGAAATAATAGAAAAAATCATAACACTGCTGTTTCTCTATATATTTTCATCAAATTTGAGATTCGGCCATTTATTATTATTTTAGAATTTCGTTTTTAATTTCATAGTTATAGTTTTTTTCTCTCAGTGCTGGGGTTGGAGGCCATGGACAGCCAAAGTTTTATTAATGTTTGGCTCCGCTGGGGTTGCTTGCCTCTTTGCCTTGCTTCGCTTTGCAGTTGATTTAGCTAACTCGTAGTGGGGGCCGACATATCCTTTTGGTCCTGCCATCATTGTACTCCCCCCTCCATTCCCCCACTCCCCCACTCCCCCCACTTCCCCACTCCTTTGTCATTTATCATGTGCTGTACATAGAAGTGTGTGTGTGCGTGCTGATGTGTGTGTGTGTGTGTGTGTGTGTGTGTGTCTGTGTCTGTGTGTGTGGGTGAATTGTTATCAGTGGCATTTGCGAAACCAAGTGGAACACACGCGCAGCTCGAACCGATTGCCAATACACACATCCTTGCGCATCTATATATATATGTATATGTATATATGTATATATGTATATATGTTAATGTATATGTACATGTACGTATGTATGTGGAAGAGTGGTGGCAGGTGAGAGCTGCCCGGGTTTTTGGTTTTCTGTCAGTTGTTTTTGGCCTGCTAAAGTTTATCTTTTCAATTTCCAGCTCTTTTTTTGGGGGATGGGAGTGTGTGTGCCACATATGTGTGTGCATGTGTGCATGTGTGTGTGTGCTTGAGTTGAGTGGGTGTCCTGCTTGTCCTTATGTATGCCTTGGATTAGGGTTGGTCCTGCCGCAGCAGTTTATTTATCCACTCAGCACTCAGGTCTCCGGGATTCGGGACTCCGGGACTCTCCTCTGCGAATCGGACAGTGGCCATATCAATCACGCCCTCCCTCTTGCCTCTTATATATATATATATGTACATACATACATATATATTTTATGCTTGCTGGAATATTGATGGCTTTGAGTGGAGAGCTCTACTGTACCCACTGGGGAGACCTTTGAAATATCTGATTTAATTAAATATGAAAGCAAGCATTTTTTGTCTTTTAAATAATTAATGGATAGGGGGAAATAATATTAATATTAATATTGATATTAATATTAATCAAATTAATATTAATATTAATATTACTATCTATAGTTAAATGTATTAAAATATTTTTTATTTCCCCTCAAAGCTGGAATGCGGGTAACGGTAAAAATTGGATCGTATTGGGATCGTATTTGGAGTCCAGTTCGCAACTGGAAGTAAATTGGAAGTGGCTAACTGATCTCCTTTTTGGCCACATCCTTGTATTCGCTCTCTCTCTTCTCTCTTCTTCATTTGTTTCAGTTCGCAACTGGAAGTTTATTGGAAGGCCAACTGATCTCTTCTTTGACCTCATCTTCGTATTCGCTCTCTCTTCTCTCTTCTTCATTTGCTCCCACGCCGCCAGGTTCTGATAATAATTGCCGCGGCATTTCATTCGTCTTTTTTTTATACATTTTACTTAAAATCCGACATCTTTCCTACTTCTAAAAACAGTTTCTACCCCGCAGAGACTTATAAAAACATTTTCTCCACCGCTTCGACTTATACTTGGAAATTCGACATATATTTTTACATTTCTACATGAGAATGGGGGAGAAAGAGAGAATGACCAGTTACTTCCACGCTCTCGAACATTTCTACATGAGAATGTGGGGAAAGAGAGAATGACCAGTTACTCCTACGCTCTCAAAAGAAACGGGGGAAAGAGAGAATGACCAATTGCTCCCACGCTCTCGAACGAAACGGGGGAAAGAGAGAATGACCAGTTGCTCCCGCGCTTTCGACCGAAACGGATCAAAAAAAGGCAGCTCCACGCAGGAGATCGCGGAAAAACGGTGGCAGGTGCCAAAAAACCGGGAAAAACCAGTGGAAAACTGGGAAAAAGTGCGGAAAATCGTCGCGGCCGCGGAGTGTAGTGGGGGAAAGGCCAATGGCAATGGAAAACGGGCAGCAGTTGTGCTTTTTTTCACTTTTTTTTGCAGTGCCAAAGATCAGCAATTTTCTTTGCATGTGAGTGTGAGTGTGTTTGTGTTTTTTTTGTATGTGCAAGTGTTTTCACAGAGAAAGAAATTCAAATCAAGTGTTAAAAAGTGTCGCCATCTTCCATTCTTCGCCCTTCACTCACTCTTCGCTCGTTAATCGTTTCGCTAATTAAAATAAAAAAGATATGGAGCAAAAAACTTTTATTAATTTTCAATTCGCCGTTGCTGCAACAATGTATGTGTGTGGGTAAGTGAGCCAAGGCTGTTTTCTTATTCTTCTTATTTCTTGTCATTCTTTGTCGTTGCGCGCCAATTTTTTTTGTCTCCTCTTTGCTTGTCCTTGAAATATTTTTTTGGAGAAGTACCGTTAATTGACCTGTCAGTTCTCTGGAAAGTTCCTGAATGTGGAACCTAAGAGAGAGTGAAAGAGAGAGAATGAATATGATCCTCTTTTGAATTTTTTTCTGAGAAGTACCGTTACTTGTGCTGTCAGTTCTCTTGGAAGTTCTTGAATGTGGAACCTAAGAGAGAGTGAAATATCCGATCCTCTCCTGAATTTTGATACTTGAAAATCTGCTGCCTTTGTTTACCTTTTTCTTTGCCATTTTTTTAATTTGTAAATCCGAAAAATAAACTAAATGGAATTGAATGTTAATGAAACTTAAACTATAAGTATTTATCTTAATATTTTGTCCTTATAAATATTAATGAGCTGCTTATTAAATTTATAAAATAATTGTAGTCCTTTTTTATACTTTTAAATTATTATTTCAAGCACTTAAAAATGTGGGTTTTAGAAATATATATTAAAAACGGGTTAAAAATATATTTATTATTATTTATATTATTTTTATTTAATATATTATATAAAAATTAAATATATTATATTAAATATATTATTTTTGACATATTTTCTATATTTAAAAAATATTTGTAAGTATTTTAAAATATTGTTTCTTATAAATTTATGCTGAAAACAGGTTACAAATATATTTTTAATTATTTTTTAGGTATTTACTATATTTTAAAAATATTATAAGCATTTTAAGATAGTTCTTTATAAATTTATGCTGAAAACAAGATTAAAAATATATTTCTTATTTTTTATGAACAATTTTCTATATTTTAAGAATATTTTTAAACATTTAAAGATATTTTCTTAAAAATGTATGCGGAAAATGGTTAAAAATATATTTCTTATTATTTATGAACAATTTTCTTTATTTTAAGAATGTTTTTAAGTATTTAAAGATATTTTCTTGAAAATTTATGCAGAAAACTGGGTAAAAATATTGTTTTTTTTATTATTATTTTTTTTTTTATTATTTATTATTTAAGAAATATTTTCTATATTTTAAAAATATTTTCCAGCACTGAATTACAAAAAAAAAAGACGTTTTAGGTTGTTATTTAAATTTCTTTTAGAAAAAATATGGTTTTTAAAAAACTAAACTAATTAGAAAATTTTTAGTTGTTTATTTATTATAAAGAAACCTTTTATTTATTTAATTTAAATTATAGATTTATTTTTAAATAATTAACAAGCAGCTAATTGTTTTTTTTTAATTAAGAACAAGCGGCTTTTTAAGGTTTTTCTTTAATATTTTCAAGTGTTTTGTTATAAAAGCAACCTAAACAATATAAATAAATATAATACATATAAAATAATAACAAATACAATAATAAATTACCCAATAATTTACATAATAAATTACATACAAAATATATATCCCCATGACTTCGTTTTATATCCAAAAAACATCCTAATTTTGGGGGCGTGTGAAAGCTTTAACCTCTGAGCCTTCGATTGGACGCGCATTGTGTTGTGCGGGAATATATGATATATGTGGGTGGTGGGTGTTGGGTGTTCAAATACTAGTTTAGGACCTCCATTTCTGTACACGCATTCATTAGGGAAGAATATGCAGGCGGCTTCCTGCTCCTGGCTTTAGCTTCCTGCTCCTTTACTTCTCTGTGGCTTTTTTGTTGAACTTTATTCGTGTTGTGTTCTCAAGTTCTTGGTTTTCGGTAAATTTATGGTTAGAAGATTTTCACATATGCCCCTAAAACACACGCACACCTACACACTCACACAGTTTTAACCCGTTTTCAGGGAAGATTTTCCCCCTCCTCTCTCCCAGCTGTATTTTCCCTCCTGAAAATTTTCGGCAGATATTCTTTGGCCATTTTCTCGTTGCTCTAATGCCGCTTTTAATTGGCGGCCCACACACATAGATACATATATATAGGATCATATATATATATATATATAGGAATATATATATGTATGCACACACGTATCGGTGGGCGTGGCATGTGTGGTAATTTAACTGCAAGCAACCAAAGTTTATGGCTAAGTACGAGTATATAGCGATGGCCATGTTACCCAGTCACCAGTTCTCAGTTCTCACAGTTCTCACAGTTCAGAATTTCCCCCCTCCGATTTTCAAGTCGTCCCCGTTCGGTTCTTTGTTTTCCCCCTACTTTTGGTTTTTTGGGGACTGAAAGAAATCGAAAATATATATGTTTTTATGAAATATTTTATTAAAAACTAACTTAAATGAGATCTAAAAAATGTATAGATTTTAAACAAAGCAAACTTCCCTTAGGGAAACTTTATTTAAGCAAATTTTAAGCTTATTTCGAACTTGTATTAGTTATATTTTGGTTAGCATTTTTTCTTCAGTGTATTTTCCCTGCTTTCTCCCTCTGCTTAGACGACGACCGATGACGAGGACGATGGCTCGACGAGGACTTCGTGGCTCCTCCTAATTGCAAAGCCTCAGCCCGCCTTCGCCAGCTTTGCCAGTTTCGCAATTGTGGCTACCAAGTGGGCTAAAAAGGGGTGGCCAAGAGGGGGATAAAAGGGGTGGCCAAAAGGGGGGCTAAAAGGGGGCTAAAGAGGGGTGGCCAAAAGGGGCTAAAGGGGGCCAAAAGGGTGGCCAAAGGGGGGCCAAAAGGGGTCTAAAAGGAAGCTAAAGGGGTGGCCAAAAGGGGGCCAAAAGGGGGCTAAAGGGGTGTCTAAAAAGGGTAGCTAAAGGGGGTCTAAAAGGGGTCTAAAAGAGGGGTATTACCAAGTGGGCAGTGGGTGGCTTGTCTTGTGTGTGTTCAATAACGCGAGCTTCATGTGTGGTGGCCAGGAAGAAAGGGTGTGGCTCTGGGCTCTTCTGCTGTTAATGTTCTGGCTTTGTCAGTATTAATTATGATACCTTCAGGATATGCAAGAAGTTTAATTAAGGTTTTAGTTCGAAATTTCTATTTAAAAGAGAGGTTTTATTGATAGATTATTCTATTTTTAAGAGGTTTTTGCTGGCTTAGAATTTCTTATCTGCTGGATTAAAAATATATACAAAAACGTAAAAAATGCTTTAAACATTAAATTTATTTGAAGAGATTTTTAATATGGTTTTTAGAACAGTTTTTCTGATTGATTTTTTTTAAGAAAAGTACCTAAAAATATCAAGAACCTATCATAAAACCCACCATAAATCCTATGAAAATATAATATATAGTTAATAATTCTTAAGCAAAAAATATATAAGCTTATAATTTCTAAACTTTCTATGAAAATCCAAAAAATCAAAAGGGAAAACTACCTTAAAAATTTTATTAATTTTAAGAAATTTTTTATATGGTTTTTAGAACAGTTTTTCTGATTGATTTTTTAAAGAAAAATACCTAAAAATATCAAGAACATACCAGAAAATCCCATAAACCCATAAACCCATATATATAGTTATAGTTCATAATTCTTATTACTTAATTAATAATTAATAATTAGTTAATAATTCTCAAGCCAAAAATAAGTAAGCTTAGAATTTCTAAACTTTCTACAGAAATCAAAGTATCAAAACTGAAAACTTTCTTAAAAATGTAATTAATTTTAAGAGATTTTTTTTGTAAGGTTAAAATTTTTTTTGTCTATAATTTTTAAAGCAAAAGGTAACTAAAAATATTAGGAAACTGCCAAGAAATCCAAAAATCCCATAGTTAAGCCAAAAATAAAATAATAATGCAATGTTTTTGCCTTTGACATCCAATCAAGAGTTAATAAAGATGTCACTGTGGCCTGTGTGTGAATCCCCTTTCGATAGGAGCAAAGCGATAACGATAACAGTGACAATTGGCAATGTTGAGGTTGTTTCAGTGTGAAATTGAAATTTCACAATGCTGACATTTATTGACGAGCGAAAAAAATAAAGAGAGAGAGAAAACCCCGCCCTTGATTAATGATAAGAATCTGTAGAATCCGGCAAAAGACGAAGACAACAAAAAAATCGAAAATATATCGAAAAAAAGGGAGTAACGCGCAGCTCGTTTGAATTCTGACATAAATCAAATAGCTGCATGCTCATCCGCATTTTGAATTTGGATATAAAAAAATAAAAAGAAAAAAGGATACAAGAACGGGTTGTGTGCAGGATAATGGAAACAACCGCGAAATATCTATTGACAGTTGGGTGTCATGTTTATCCCGAGGTTGTTATCCCATTTTGGCAACACTGCGATTTATGCTCGCCGCCGCCCCGTAACGCCGAACGGGCGGATCTTCCTTTGGAGGATTCACAGATGCAGAGATACAGGGGATACGCAGGATACGCAGATACACAGATACAGATACACACACTCGCACAATAGATACAAATGCGCATTTTGCATTTGCTTTTTTTGTTTTATATGAGATTTGTGTGTCAAATTTCCATTAGCCCTTCACCCCGTCAACCCATTCCCGAGGTTTTCCCACCCCTTTTGGCAGCATGCAAATGCCAGGATCCAGTATGCGTGTGCTGATTGCTCCCGATGCTCGTCCTGGGTCGTCGCAATGGGTTACGTGTTTTATTTTTTTTTTTTTTCATATTTTAGCTACCCCTCAGCCCTCGGTTCGGGGTAATACAATATCCTTTGGTTTCCTTGGGCCCCTGATTTTTTTTTTGCCATTGCAATTTCGCTGTTTTTTTTTCGGCTGCCCCTTATGCTGCGAATTTTTTTTTTTTTGTTTGATAATTTATTATTTTGTAAGCATTCAAATGTGATTCTGTCGCGGCTGCTGTCGAACAATGAAAGTTGATTTACATACCGAAACGATGGCAGTTTGATGTCCCAGTCCCAGTCCCCGGTTGTCCTTACCCTTTTTTTTTTGCTGTGTGTGTCAGAGGGATCGACGAGAATGGTTGCACTTTGGGAAAAGTAGCTGTAGGTTTATAAAGGAACGTTTATAAAAGATATTTCAGTTTTTTTTTTGATTAAAAATGTATGAAATTGTATTAAAAGTAAGTGAAAAAATGTTTTACAATTTTAATTATGCAAAATATAACTGAAATAAATTTTTAAGAAAGTTTACTTGATAAATATATTTAAAAAAAAGCACCTGTTTTAATTTAATTTCAAATTGTAATGATAAATAAATTTAAAGAAATTTTTGTTAATAAAAATATATTAAAAAAGAAACTGTTGTAATTTATTTTAAATTTATTTTTAAATTCCAATAACAAAATATAGCTGAAATAAATTTTAAAAAATTGTTGCTTGAAAAATACGCTAAAAAAATACCTATTTTTATTTTTAAATGCCTTATTATATGTTTAATATATTTTAAACATGTTTAAAGTGTTAAAAATAGTTTAAATATATGTGAAAAATAAACTATTTTATTTTATTTTCAATTTATTTTTACATTTTAATCACAAAGTATGCCTAAAATAAATTTTAAAAAATGTTTTCTTGAAAATATGCTGTAAAATCACCTAATTTAATTTTTAAATGTTATATTAACCGTTTATTATATTTTAAACATGTTTAACATGTTAAAAATAGTTTAAATATATTTTTTATTATTGTTATTTTCCTCAGAGCTGCTTATTATATTTTAAAATCATTTCAAAAATACTTTAAACACATTTTTAATATGCTTAAAATACTTATAATTGCATTTTGATGGTTAAATTATTTTTATAATATTTTTAAGCCATCTAAAAAGGCTTTAAAATACAAAAAAAAAATATGACAGTACTGCTAACCTTTAAATTACTTTAAATTACTTTAAATCGCAGTTTCTGCCAGTGCAGCAGCCTGTCCTGTCGCCTTTTTTACGAGAGATAGAAGATGAAAGAGGTGAGGTGAGGCGATAGATATTTATGGGTTCCTACACAGTAAGAGACAAAAGTCATCGACGGCCTCAACAATGGAAGGCAGCAACAGCAGCAGCGGCAGCAACGATTTTTATGCAACGCATCAGCGGCAATCGCACTTGATTAGAATTATTGATTGCGTATCGAAATTGGCTCTGCACACTTTGTTATTCGCACATGTAGCCTCCATCTGTAGTTGTATCTGTAGCTGAATTTGTATTTGTATCTGTAGCTGTATTTGTATCTGTTTCTGTAGCTGTATTTGTATCTGTAGCTGAATTTGTATCTGTTTCTGCATCTCCTGCCTTCTCCCAATATGTCACTGTCGCACTGCTCGCAATTTCCATTCAAGCAGCTCAAAAATATATATTTTCCATTTGAATAAAGCTGAATTTTTAGATTGGAATGCGTTTTCTTTATGCCTTTTCCTTCGAAAATAATCATAATAAAAATGAGAAAATAGATAAATTCAAGAAAACGATACAAATAGTGATGTTACAAGACTGAAAGCCGTTAAAATCTAAACGATAAACGTATTCAAAAATACCCATGTCCTCTTTATGATAGATATTGGGGGGATATAATGCCGAAAATCTGTTTTCATGGACAGGCAGGCGTATCAATCATTAGCAGGCAGAAAAAAAAACATAGAGAGAGAGATCCTGCTAAATAAAGGGTTGCCTCAATCCACCGCAAATGAAGAGGATCTCGCTCGTTAGGAGGATGCTCAGAGGATGGCCTAGGCTGCAGTCTCTGTGTGTGTGTGCGTGTGACCCTCGACCTTTGTGTCATGTCACCCTTCTTCTCTTCCACAAAACTAGAGAGACGACCCTCGTCGTGTGTTTGTTGTTTGCATATTAATGTTGGCTTTTGTATCTGTTCCGGCAGCTCTCGAATTTTGATTGCGAATCTGCGGATTAAGGTATTTGCGCACGTATAATTAATTGGATGGCACGCCATGGTTTTTGGCTACCGTTGCACGTGCGTTGTCAGATATTTCCTATATATGCAGATATATGTATCTGTGGTGAAAGCAACGCAGCGGGAGGTATGCATCAAGGATCAGCTGGCGGTCCTTTAAACAAGCTGATATTTATGTGATTAAATGTTAGAATGGTTTATTTTTTTGAGAAGAAATGTTGGTTTATAGAAGAGCTTCAAAGAGATGCTTAATTTGGTTCTAATTTCTCAAGAAAGAATAGTTATTTGTTGTTCTGAGAACACTTTCTAAAAAAGGACTTTGTTTTTGTATCCTTAGTTACTTCTTCTACCTAATTGTTAGCTTTTTTCTTATAAATCTTTGCTCCAAATCTTAGATTTATTTATATTTATTTGACAAAGCATTTCATTTGCTTTCTCTAAGAACTTCCCTTGAAAATAACTCCCCTTAGCATAGTTTGGGTCTTAAATTTGGTTCTAATTTCTAAAGAAAAGATAGTTTTTTTGATTTTCTAAGATCACTTTCTAGAAAAGGATATTTTTTATGTATCCTAAGTTACTCCAGCCAGCTAATTGTTAGCTTTTTTCTTATAAATCTTTGCCCCAAATCATAGATTTATTTATATATTTATTTAACCAAGCTTTTCATATACTTTCTCTAAGAACTTCCCCTGAAAATAACTTCCCTTAGCATAGTTTGGCTCTTAAATTCCTAAATATTATATCCTTTTACGGCATCCTGTGTAAGGAATGTGTTTGATGCAACACAAAGCGTGCGAATAGTTTGGTTTTCCAGCAAGGATTCACAAGTATCTAAGGCTGCGGATGGATGGATGGATATAGATAACCTTTGGGAAGGCATTTGGAAAATGTTTACTCCGCTGGGGGCCGCCCGACGGTAATAAATAAAATGAACTTGGCCACGCATCATCATCATCATCATCATCAGGCATCAACATCAGCATCAGGAGATGAAGGCTCGGGCGGCAGCTACAAAGAAATGCAATCAATTTAAAGTTAAATTTTTGGCATATCGAGGCTTACACACACACACACACACATATACTCAAGTGTATATTGGCCCAAGGGGAGTAAGTAAAATACATTCGTACACTGAACAAAATAAAGAAGCTACAAAAAGAGGTTTGGAATGTCTTTAAAGAAGCAGATTTCTTTTAAAAATTAAGCAAAAAATCCTTTCTCTACTTTGTAGTAGAAACTAATTCTGGAATATTTAATTTTGTAAATTTGTAGACAGGTTTTTTCAGCTTTTTAAATATTTCAGCGATTATTCGGGAAACTTCTTATAAATATGTCTTAAAATAAAGATTCCAATTGTATTAAGCTTTATTTTTAGTGAAATAAGTCTCGAAAATAAATCATAGCATACTTTTAGGCTGTTTTCCGGGAAATTAAATTCCTTTGAGATCTTGTGATTATATTTGTAAACAGTTTTTTTAGTATTTTAAATACTGCAGCGATTATTCGGGATACTTTATATGAATATGTCTAAAAATAATCAATTTCAGTTTTATTAAGCTTAATTTTTAGTGAAATAAATCTTGAAAATAATCATAGCATACTTTTGGGCAGTTTTCCGGGGAATTGAGATTTTTTGGTATGCAAATTTCTAGAATAAAAGTATTAGGGCCTTAAAATTAATATCTTATGAAATAAATATGAAAAACTAATTATTAAATACTTTAAGATGGGTTTTCTTGTGACTTAAGATATCTAGAGATTTTTTAAAGAATTTTGTATTGTATTTTGATCATTGAAAAGTGTGTATTACTGTTTGAATTCAAATAAAAATAGATTTTTATTATTTAGACAGTTTTTAAGGCATTTTAAAATCTTTTAATTATCATTAAATTATTATTTAATTAATATTATATTATTTAACTATTATTAAATTACTTTTAACTTGAATAAACAATTTTTTTGCTGTGCACATTGTCACGTAAAACCCACCTATTGACGCGTTGGGGCCAGGCCATCATTGGTAGCAGCTTTCCCAAAGGAAAGGCAAAACTGGGGGGGGGGGGGGGGTTGGGGGGAAA
>VNJQ01001329.1:0-24387 GCA_008042515.1 Drosophila truncata | reverse complement strand
AAAGGAAAGGGAAAAGTGGGGGGGGGGGGATGGTTTGGGGGAAATGGGAATGGGACACACACACAGAAGCCGGGTAACATCCCCGTTGAGGATGTCGCTGCCGGATGGCCACAAAAGACATCATGGCTGCCGCGTCCTGACGCTTCACTGGATACTTACTGTGAAAGTAGACCCATTGAAGCTCGCACACACACATACATACGTGGGGATTATGTGCGTGGTGTGGGTGTGTATGGAGTGAGTGTGTGTGACAGCAAATGCCAGAAAACTCAGTTGGTAAAACCCACCCCCTAGGCATAAGCTGTCCACCCTCACACACATGGTAGAAAGGCAGGCAGGAAGGCAGGCGGAAGGCAGGCAGTATAAGCCAAATCCATAGCCTCGTGTGTGTGTGTGTGTGTGGCCAGCGAAGCATCATGGCGGCAGTCATGTTGAAATTTTAATTCCTCGCCCACTCAATTTGCTCACCCCCCACCCTCTACACACACATGACACACCCCAACCCCAACCCCTTATTGTTGCTGTCTGGCACTCAAAAGTTGTCCCCACATGCTGGCGAATATATGTTATATATATATATATGTATGTACATAATGCCCCTATGTGTATATACCTTTTTTGAGGAGGGGTGTGGGTGGGGAGGTGAATATTGGGAGTTGGGGGTGGTGGGGTTTTGGGGACAGTTGGAGGACAGCTCTCGTGTTCGATAGCCAAAGCACGAAACTCGTCACACTGCTAGAAAATATATTAACTACTTTTTTGACTTGAAAAACTTTTTTTAAATTATTAGAATCGCTTGAAAAAGTTCTTAAAAATATGATATATTTATTTTATAAGTAGAAATTATGTTATAAATTATATTTTTAATATAATAAGAAGGTTTAAGTTGGAAAATCCCTCTCAAAAAAGGTTTTATAAGTAGACAATATGTATTTTATACTTAAATGTTGTAAAATACTCGTCACACATGTATTATTTACTTTTCTAGCTTGAAAACATTTTTTTAGAATATTAAAATCACTTGAAAAAGTTCTGAAAAATATCCTACATTTATATTTTATGTTAAAATAAGTTATAAATTATATTTTTAATATAATAAGAGTGATTAAGTTGGGAAGTCTCTCTCGAAAAAGGTTTTATAAGTAGGCAAAATATATTATCTACTTTTCTGACTTGAACATTTTTTTTAGAATATTCAAATCACTTAAAAAAGTTCTTAAAAATATGTTATATATATTTTATATGTTAAAATTAAGTTATAAATTATATTTTTTAAATAATAAAAATGTTTAAGTTGGGAAATCCCTCTCGAAAAAGGTGTTATAAGTAGGCAATATATATATAATATATTTAAATGTAGTAAAATATAAATATAATGTATTAAAAAGTTATTTAAATATGTAAAATATATTTTATATTTCAATTTTTTAATTTTTTTTATTAAACCGGAGAATTTTAAAGAGGTTTTCAAAGAAATATCCTCAAAAAGGCCTCTACAAATGATTTATAAAATATTTGTGGCACCAAAAAGCCGTTTAATAATATTTTAAATATTATTTATTATTGTTAATTAATGAAATTAATTAAATTATCTCAATTAACCTCAAAATTTTTGTGTGTACGCCTTGACGAGTGCAGAAATCTCCCCAGCAAGATGCTGGAGGGGGGTTGGGGGGATCCACGTGGATATTTGCAAGAAATGGCAGTTAGTCCTTCGTCCAGGTGGTGCCTGGCATCTGTGTCTGGTCCTTTTCTCCCTCCGTTTTCTATTTTTTTATTTTTTTTTTGCTTTTTGCTTTGCTTTTGGTTTTTCTTTTCTTTTTCTCGGTCGTTTTCTCCATTCTGTTTGTGTTGTTTTTGTTTTTTCTTCTTCACTTATTTTGCTTACATGAGTGGAAGCGACAGGAATGCTCAGAGCTGTCCTTAAAAAGGAGCCAAAAGTGGGGAGGGAGAAGGAGGAGGAGAAGGCTCTGCGGTTAGCAAGGACCCAACTAGGACAAAAGAGCAATACTATTCACACACACACACTGGGACACAGGGACACAGGGACACACAGGATATGTGTGTGTACATAAGCCGCGGCACATAAGGATTGGCATTACATGCTCGCACTCCCTTCCGCACTCACTCACTTACTCTTTCTCTCTTTCTCCATTTCCCTGGGGCTCTCTCTGTCTCTGTCTCCGTCTCTATCTCATATGTATTCGAATGTCCTGTCCCCATGACAGTATCCTTTTGCTGCCACCGCCGCCGCCTCCGCGCAGGTCCTCTCACAAAAATGAAACACCGCAAAGCGTGTTGCCTGACATGTGATTGAGGACGACGTTTATATGTATTTCACACACATGGATGGAAGGGTGGACCTTAAATACAATTTAAGGATACTTCTAGAGGGAATTCTAGGTAATCCTGGAGAAAAGATCATAAAGCTGTTTGGTCTTGTGGAAAAAAATGTAATTTTATGCTTGAATAAATAATTACCTTAGGCAGAGACTAGAAAATAAGCTAAAATATAATCTAGAAATTCAAAGGAAATGCTTAAAATTAAGATATATCATTAAGAACCCTTTAAATAATATTTTTTAATAATATTTTCTTAATTAAAATCATATAAACTTGTGCCAAAAGTCCACCCTAGTTCACCACGCATCCCTCAGATACTTTGGCTGGGATAGTCAGTCATGGAGAGTCGTCGTGGGTTAGTTAGTTCGTTAGCATTTATGCACTCGCTTTGTATGCACACATCACACACACAGACACACACACACCACCCCTTCTCCTGAGGGGTATAAACTTGTTAGCGCTGAGAAATGTTAAAGGTAATAAATCTAAATCCAAAAGAGGGGCCACAAAAAAAACAAATAGAAATGAAATGAAGTGAGTACCAGTGCGAGTACTTCTAGAAATTTGCCTGTAACATAAATCAATTGAGTTTTCATTTACTAGGTAGGATGGTTTTGGGGCCACTATAGAGCTATCGATTGGCTATTGATTGGTTTACCTTCTGTAATGCCTATTGGAACTCGGTTATCCGTAATGGAATTTTGTGTGGATTTTTTGATGATTTTTTTCAAGGATTTGGGGTTAGCTTAGATTAGCTTAACTTAGAAGGTACCTTCTCTTATAGATCTGAAAAATCTATCTAGGAAAATGATCTAATATCACAGAAAAAATATCATAAATTTAGACAACGCAAATAAAAGTATATAAAAAAGTATAAGTACCTTTTTTTGTCAAAAATATTCCATTAATGGCTTTTTAATTTCATTTTAATTGAATTTCTCTTAAAGATCACTTTAAGTACCGGTTAAATATTCTTATCTTCTTATATTCTGTCTTTTCTATATTATATAACTTGGGGTTTTCGGGTTAGCTTCGATTTTTCACTTTAGGTAACTTCTTTTATAGATCTGAACATGTAGAAAAATGATCTGATATCACAGAAAAAACATCTTCAATTTAGACAAAGCAAATTTAAAATAAAAAACTAAGGCTTAAGTAAGTATAAGAACTTCGTTTTGTCAAAAATATTTCATTAATGGCTTTTAAATTTAATTTTAATTTAATTCCTCTTAAAGATCACTTTAAATACCAGTTAAATATTCTTATAGATATTTTCTGTATTATATTACTTGGGTTTTTCTATAAGAAAAATCTCTAGGGGTATTTAAAACCCCTTAAAATATGTTTAAAATACTACAAATAAATTGTTTAGGTTCAAAATTTAGGATACATATATTTTTTTGAGCTTAATTAATTAAGGATTGATTAATTAACATAATTTATAGATATTTTATGTTGGTTACAATTATTTTTTTAGGTTTTGTAGAAGAAGGGGTTCAAAAACCCCTTGAAATGTGTCTAAAATAATTTAATAAAATTGTTAAGCCATCAAATTTTATGTAAATGTCTTTTTTTGTACTTAATTAAAAATATGTTGCCTTAATTTGGACACATTTTAATACATTCTGTAGCATCCCCTCCAATACATATTATCAAATAAATATAAATATACAAAAATATATAATATCAAATAATATATATTATTTTAATAGGAAAATACCTACAGCTCATCTTTCTCTTCCCTTCTAAAATTTAAACAAAAACTCAGCTTTATAATAATCGCTGTAGTGTTCCTCAAAACATAATTGCATAACTGCCTGCAGGACATTCTTAGTACCCTATTTCCTATTCCCTATTCGTTATTTCATAAATACTTAGTGGCAGGATCTTAAGCTGCTTTTTTTTTCCAGCTTCCGCTTTCCAAAAGCTGCCAGGGGGGTGTGGGCACCTTTCTAGAGAGCCAAAAGAAAGAAAATGCGGGGTGAAAGTAAAAACACATCAATTGGCATGTGCATGGAAATGACACCAGAGAATTGTGCAAAAATGTTATCTTTGGCTTCCGCACCAAGGCCTCTTGAAGGAAAGGGAGGAGGAGGTGGATTTAGAAGGTAACCAGCAGCAGGAGCAGCAGGAGCCACCCCATCGTTTATTTTTTCGCAAAGTGTAAGCGTAACAATAACAACAACGAAACCCATTTGAAATAACAGGCGATATTGACGTCAAAGGCAAGGGAGGATGGGTCCTGTGTGTGTGTGTGTGTTTTTTTTTTCTCTCTCTGTGCAAAATGGGCCGTGAGCCGTGGCTCTTTGCGAAATTGCCAGAAGATAACTCCGACAGGCGGCTCAGAAAATTGGCAGTTGGATAAGCGAAAAAACCAATTCACGAATACTTTGCATATATAATATATTCCAAGGGGAGAGGCGAATTGTCTTCTGCCCAGGCAACCATATCGTGTACACCACGCGTTAAAGGTAAACACCCTTTCAGGGGGGGGGGAGTTGTGGGGTGGCACTGGGTTGGCTTTGGTTTGGCTTTGGGGGGTGGTGGTGGTGGTGGTAAGCTCTGTGAAAAAGTGTGCGGGGTCAAACGCCAACTGATGGCTGCCAGAGCGGTGGTGGGCGGTGGTGGGTGGCAAGCTAGTCCCCAGATGTCCTTTATAAAGTATTTATTGCTTTCTGGGCCAAGCTACTTAAATAATTTGGTCTTAAAAATAATTATGGCATAAAAAAAACACTTCTTTTAAGCATTTTGATTTAATAAAATGAATTTTAAGCTTGGTTTTACTTTAAATTTATTTTTGTTTGTTAGAATTTCACTAGAGAAAGGTTTCTAACAAACTATTTCTTTACTTTTTTTTTTATTTACTTTTTTATATTTTCTGAAAAAATATAAAATACTCTTTAGTTCTTGATGACATTAAATATCCCTGCTAGCATGTATCTTTTTTTTCTGGCAATTTTCTTTTGTTGTTGCAAAAAAAACCTCATCCCGATGACAGACTGTGATCATTGTGCGAGCATTGATTTTCGATAAATTCCATTGTTATCGCTTGGCAGCCTATCAGAAAATGAAGGAAGTGAAGGGAAGTCAAAGGAAGTTGAAGGCTGCTGTGCATTATATGCCTCTGCGGAGCATATCCTTGGCAGGCATCACTAAACCTGACAGTTGCTGGGACGGACGGCCGTAAAAACGGACGACTGGGGATGGAAATGGAGGTTGGAGGTGACATATGAATGTGCACTGGGTGAGGGCTAAAAAATGGAAGGTGGAAGGTGGAAAGTGTCTGTGTGCACCTGGAAAAATATGTGTGTAAAGGATAAAATAATATAATAAATAATAACAATAATATTTAATAAATTGCCGTCGCAAATATTCGATTAATAATCGAGAAAATATCCTAGAAAATATTCTAGAGCTGAGTTCTTGGTTTATAAATTGCTCGATATTTAAAATTTTGCTAATTTATTTATTTAGCTGCTTTGACATATATTTTTTAAGCGATTAATGGTGATACTGAAGCGATAACATAAGGATAACATATAGAAATCTAGAAAAATATTGAAAAATTAATACAAATGAATAAAAATATCTTTTGAAATAGCATTTATTTATTTTTTATTAATTATAACTTTGACTTATATTTCTTTAGTGATTAAAGGTGATCGTGAAGCGATAACATAACGATAACATATCGATATCCAGAAAAATATTGTGAAATTAATACATAAAGGAGAAAATGTCCCTGGAAATAGCAGTTATTATTTTTTTATTCGTTTTTAGCTTAGATATATATATTTTTAGTGATTAATGGTGATAGTGAAGCGATAATATAACGATAACATATCGATATCTAGAAAAATATTGAAATTTAAATACATAAAGGAGAAAATATCTTTGGAAATAGGAGTTTTTTATTTTTTATTCGTTTATAGCTTTGAAAATACATTTTAATTAATTAAATTACTTAAATATAATGAAATAAAATATGTTTATTATTTCTAAAAAAGTAAGGAGTGTAGATTTCTTTTTTAAAATATTTTTTTTAAGGCATATCCTATTTTTTCGGTGTGTTTTTGATTCTTTTTAAGAGTATGTGTGTGTGGTGGGTGTGTGGGCAGAGGGTCTAAATGGCTGATAGCGAAAATAAAAGTGGCACACACACACACACACACACATATATACCTTCGACGGATGTGGGGTTTTTGGCAGAAGGTGTGGAGTGAGAGAAGGGCGATGGTCGAGCTGCTGGGGGGTACTTTTCCACATTTGCCTGCCGGGGCTCAGGCGGAAAATAAAAAATGATGATCCACACACAACACACCACCTCCTCCTCCTTCTATTCCCTGTCTCACAAAGAGGAAAAAAGAAGTAACGCACCGTTGGTTATCAAGGGGATGGGAGGAGTAGTGGAAAAAGGCAGGCTTGTGCCTTGGCTATTGGGTGCTTATTTCTTTTGGCAACGAGATTGAGCCTTCTTCTGGCCAGGCTCTTTGACTGGCTTTCGCGATTTCATTGAAATAACCGTAGGCCTTCTTCTTTTTCTTCGACGGAAGCTCTCTTTCTCGCGGGGCCGGGGGGCTCGACTCTTGGTGAGCAAGTGAAGTGTAAAGAGCTCTTTCCTTTATTGGTTTTGTATTTTATTATCACATCTCGTTTATACTCGCCTATATACAGACAGGCAGACAGAACAGACAGAACAGGCAGACGGGACAGCACAGATATCTGGCTATATGCATATACGTAGCCCCAGGCCCTGGTGACACTTTGTGACGCCGTTTACGGGCCATATGGGACTTTGATATGACAACGCAAATATCCGTTATGGGACAACAGGCACGCACGGCATCTTTATGGGGCGGGAAAAATGGAGGGGGCTCAGGAAGAGACCAAAGAATACACAAGATATACGGCGAGTGAAGAAGCATCCTTAAAATGGTCATTGGTCTCCAGTCTATGTATAGTTTTAGGAATCTTAGGTTTATTTTGTAGTCTGTTTTTTCTGCTAATTTGGGTATTTATATATTTTATTTATTTAGTAAATATTAAAGTATTTATTTGAACTGAGGAACGGTTTTTTTGCCTGCTTATTGGGGGGGTTTTTTTTAAGAGGAAACAAATTTCACAAATAAAGAATTTTTCTATTGATTTGATGTAGATTTTTTTTTTGTAAGAAGCTATTTATTTAATTTTTGAATGTCCAAATGTTTTCAGAAATAAAGCTTAATTTTCTACAATATTTTACTTTATTTATATTCGACTTCCAGAAAATGGAACAATGGCTTTATGGTTATTTTTTAATCAAAAACAACGCATTTTAAATACCAATATTTTATTTAAAATGTTCAGGCATTTATAGACAATTTATTTCATATACATATATTTTAAGGGGTTTAATTTTAACATTTTAAAGTGATTAAATGGCCATTATATACTATCATGTGTCAAGGAAAACTATTCCCAAAAATATAGATATTTTAAGCAATTTAAAGAATAAAGCTTAAAGGAGTTTCAGTGATAAGAAAATATTTTAAACTTTAAACTTTATTTTATCAATTGCTTAAAATATCATCTTTATTTTTCGGAATGTTTTTCTTGAGACATAATAATATAATATAATATAATATAATATAATATAATATAATATAATATAATATAATATAATATAATATAATATAAAATAATATTAACAAGTTTATAAGGAACTCTCAATAATTTTTGTCTGAAAAATAAACTCCTTTAGTTATCTTTATCAAATAGCAAATATTAAATACTTCAAGCAACTTGCAAATGAAATCCCAAAGGATTTTCGAGGTTTATTCATTTATTTATCAAAGGCAAAGCTTAACCAGAAACCAATTACATTTCGAGGGCTTTTTGCAGGGGGATTTAATGAGGGTTTCTTGATGATAGTTTACATTTTATAGTTATCCTGGGCCATATATATATGTATAGTTGGCTATTTCTAAGCTCAAATGAAATGAAATTTGGTTGGCAGCCCCAAAAATGAAGGATATCCCAGTATTACCAATCCCCAGTTCCTATTTCTTAGTTCTCACAAACCCGTTGGAGTGAATGCAATTCAGCATTTTTGCCGTTTAATTACTCAATCCGTAAGGGGAGAGCTCCACCTACTTACATATGTAAGCTTGGGCTCTCTGTATCCCATGTGTACATATATGTGTATATATATATATATATTTCTGAGTGTGTGTGTGTTGGGTAAATGAATTGTGGACCCTCGAATAAGAGAGAGAGAGATAGAGAGAGAGAGAGAGAAAGAGTGGGCAATTCTCACATATGCCACGAACCCGAGAAGCCGAGCAACGAACCAAACTCCAAACTATTGTTGAGAGGCAACCGAGAAACAAAATTAAAACAAATCCTTTCGTTCCATATTAATGGTCGCCATCTTTGCAAGCAAATGACATTCGAAAACATTTATTGCGCCCGCATGGGAGTGAGTGTGTGTGAATGTGTGTTGTGTCACACACACTCCCCTCATATCCTCTATCCACCCACCAAAAGGCAGGCCTTCACCCCTTTCGTTGCCGTCGCCTTCGCCTTCGCCATTCGCCATTACAAGTCCACCCAAAAATACTCACACACTCATACTTACACTCACACTCATACTCATGCTCAATTTTGTATAGACATGTGTGTGTGCTATGCTGCGTGTGTGTGTGTAATGGGTGTTTTGTGGGTGTTCATTTTGGACACATTCCTCACGCAGGAATACAAGGCGTGTGTGTGTGTGTGAGTGTGTGTGAGTGTGGGTAACCCCATCCTGGAATTTAACAGCCAGAAACAAAGGCATGTGTGTGTGTGTGTGTGTGTGTGTGTGTGGTGTGCGTGCGGGTGTGCGAGTGTGAATAACTACTACTCGCATGTACAGTCATTTCAGTTTACATTATTTACCCATTTTAACCCGAAAAACTTTACGAAGAAGAAACCCCTTTCTTGGCCCTCGCCTCCTCCTCGCTCATTGCCTTAAACTTTCATTTAGTTTTCTAATTACTTTTTTAATCAAGAAACCAAAGATTGCCGCTGTGAGCTGAGCAACAACCCCTTTTTTGCAGGAAATTATTTTCCAGGGAAGGGAGTAGGTAGATTTTGTATTACAATATATCCAATAAATATCCGAAGACCTTATTAAACCCAAAGATAACAAGACTATTTTATAGAAATATTCAATTGTTGAGAATTAAAGTTGATAAAAATAAAATTTAGGATTTTATAAATAAAGATTTGAGCTAATTGGCTTAATTTAAATATTTTAAGCTGATAAATCAAAGTTTTTAAAAATAAATGAGGATTATTATATCTTTGATATTGATATTTTATGAAAATTTATATTTATTAAACTATTTATTGAGATTTAGGTAATATAAAGGACAAATATAAAAGGAAAAATATTCACAAAAATTATTTAATACAGTTTTCCTCTAGGTTTCTGTAATTTCAATATTTAAAAAGTTATAAAAAAAATATTTTGTTACATACTTTAATATTAAAGAATTATTTAAAAGAAATATATGATATTCGAAAGAAATATATGATATATATGAATATATAGAAAGAAATATATGATATATATGAATATATAGAAAGAAATATATGATCAATATGATATAAGGCGCAGTAATTATTGAAAATATATCTTATGGGGTTTGTTATTTCTCTAAAAATATCCCAGTATAATATAATATCACAATATGTTAATTAAATATGTTTAAGGCTCGTTTTTTCGTTTTAGTTATAATATTTTTTCGATTTTTATATTATATTCTTTATTATTTATTTATTTGTGCTGTATTATTTATACTATATATCTATTATAATAATATCTATTTGTGCATCATTGAAAACTAAAAATCTATGCAAAAGAAAATCCTTTCTTACATTAACTTCAACAGTTTTTCTTTCATAATTAATAACTTCAGCCAAAAATAGCTTAAAACGTTTATTTTTTCTTACATTAAACATTTCAATTATACTTTCACATCAAATTTCTTCACTTAAAAAAATATTTAATAAATAAATTATACAATAAAAATACAAATATATTAAATATTTACTGAATTTATTTAATATAACTTCCCCTTCTGTATGCTTTTCTGCCTTCAAAAATTTTCCGCAATTTTCTGCAACCTCTCCACCCACGCATAAAGGCGGGGGAAACTTTCCACTCGCAATTTGATTTTCCGGCTGGACAAAGGTCTAGCCGTCGTGATGGTCGGCCATTTTGGATTTCCCACCCCCGCCCAGGTCTCTGTGTTTGGGTTTGTTTGCTGTTTGCCGCAGTCTGCGTCCCGGCACCACCTCTGCCCTGACCAGCAATTCCCAGATACCAATCCCAAACCCAAACCCAATCCCATTTCCAATTCCGGAGATCCCAGCCTCGGCGCTTCCAAGGGGTCTGTCACTCAGCGCCGCCTGGCCATCGCCTTCGCCTTCGATTCGCTTTTTATAGCTCTCATCCCTTCCGACGCCGATAGTTATTGAGTTTTCCATTTCCCCTTTGCCGTGCCACCCACGGCAATGTAATGTCAATTTACTTCAAATTGAAATGATTCAAGGGCGAATCCTTGGAATCACTGTGAGAAATATTAATTTAATATTAATATTAGACATTTTTCTTGGGAATTTCTTGATTTTTTGCCAGTTTTCTTAGTTTTAACTTTGGGTTTTTAGTATTTATATTTAAATAATATATTTATTTGTAGGCTTTTATTTTTATATGTTTAAGTTTTCATTTATTTAGAAATTTAAGTAAATTTTATTTTTTTAAGTTGTTTTAATTTTAACTAAGGAATATTTTGCGTTTGGCTTTCTCTGCTTTAAAAATTAAATAAAAAATAGTTGACATAATCTTTTAAATTATCTTTAAAGTCTTTTGTAAATATTCTTTAAAATATCTCATGAAATATTCTTCAAAATCTTCTCTAAAATATTCTTTAAAATGTTCCTTTAAATATTCTCTTAAATATTCTTCAATATATGGTAAAAATATTGTCTTTTATGTCCTTTAAAATATTCTCTCTAAAATCTCATTTAAAAATGATCTAAAATCTTGTTTAAAATGTTCTATAAAATCTCCTTTAAGACATTATCTAAAATCTTGTTTAAGATGTTCTATAAAATCTTCCATAAAAATTTTTTAAAATGTAAAATATAATCTTAAATATTCTCCAAAATATTCCATAAAAATTCTCTAAATATTCTATAAATATGTCCTTTCAAATATTATCTAAAATATTCTCTAAAATATCCTTTTAAATAATCCCAAAGGACCTTAAATCCTTTTCTTTCCGTGTATCTTGTAATCTGCCTGGCGTTTCGTTAGCTATTTTTGCTCCCCAAGTCCGAGGGCTAACTCGCGGCAAACGTCTGCTGTCCATGCGCAGGACAAGGACCAGGGAGCAGGACCAAGGACCAGGGACCAGGGACTTGGCACCACGGAAAGGACACAACAGCAGGAACAGGAGTCTAAGGGGTGGGGGGGGGGGGTAGGCAAAAAAGGATGACAGGGCGGGTATTTATTGTTACCGCTTTTCGTGGTCGCGTCNGGGGGGGGGGGGGGGGGGGGGGGGGGGGGGGGGGGGGTTGGCAAAAAAGGATGACAGGGCGTGTATTTATTGTTACCGCTTTTCGTGGTCGCGTCACACGAAAAACTTGGACACGCCGAACTTTGTTTATCGGACAGGCGACGCAGGACTCTCCTCTCCTTCGGGGCACGAGTCCTGAGTCCTGGGTCCTGGGTGAAATATTTATTACTTATCTACCGTTGGCTACCCCCAAGATCCAAGTCCAAAAATAGTCGTCGTCCACTGATTTCCTTTTCGTCGTCGTAGTCGTCGTCGTCGTCGTCTGGCGTTGTTTATGCGTCTGGGTTCGTTTCCCCTTGGGGCCAGGCCAGGCAGCAGCTGCAGATGGGGGTTAATGTACAGTTATGGCCAAAATGACCATCGAGAGGGGTTTTCAATGGGTTTGGGGGAGGCAGGTGTACGTCTGGATTATTGATTTCACCGGGAAAGGGAAGCAAGTCTTGGACTTGGCTTTTTGGTCTTCAAAATGAACTTGAAGCTTGTAAAAATGAACTGTAATTATTTAAATTTAATTAATAAGAGTACAATAAATATATATTTTATATTTATTTAATATATTTAATTTTATTTTCAACCCTTAAAGTCTCAAAAAAAGATTCTTAAGACTGAAATAAAATAAAATGGATGTTCAAATGTCTCGGGCAGACCACAAGCTGTCAGGAAGAAAGGAGAGAGCTACCAGGATATCTCATGTATGTACTCTGGCCTGCCTTTCTCCTTCCCTTTTCTTCCCCTTTCTCTCTCTCTCTGTCTCTTCTGTCTCTGACAACAAAGCTTTGAGGGAAAACTTCCCGAAAAGTGGAGAAGCAAAAAAGGGTTGAAGGAATATTGCATATGTGAACGGAACGGAAGACTTCCACTGCCGTCCAAAGTCTGTGTCCTTTCTGGCCACCCACTTCAACCACCTCCCCCTCCTCCCCCCTCTCTCAACCCATACGCCATTAGACCTTTTGTTGTCTGCAGCAAAATTCTCCATACGTGTGTACACACACAGGACTTGCCCCCGTCTCTCTCTCTGCTTGGTTTTTGCCTTGCAAAAGTTTAATTCAAATCACAAAGACACACACTCAGGACCTGTATGAGTGTGTGTGTGTTTGCGTGTGTGTGTCTAGGAAAAGTTTGGAAATTCATGCGGTGGCAAACCAACTGAGAACGTTCTCCCTGCCTCCCTGGCCAAATAGGATCTAAAATCCTTTTTAAACCACGCTTCGCCTTTGCCTTGCCTTGTGCCCCCTTTATTTTATATACCCCCCTGCATATGTATATGTTAGTTATGTGTGTGTGAGGACAAAACTAATATACGAGCAAGGATTCCCGAACTAACTGGTTACAGTTTCACAATTTCCCAAAATTGTCTTATTACGCCTTTGGGAGCTGCTTTTCCTTCCTTGATGTGTGCCTTCACAAAAGTGTTTATTTTTTGGTTTCCTAGTTTCTTGATTTATTTTCATGATTTAATTTATAAAGAAAATATTTATAAATATTTTTATATTTTGTTTAAAAGGATTATAATATGGCGGGGGGTTTTAAAATATAATAATAGAGGTTTTGGTTAGGCTCCAGGCTTGTTTGCTGCTTTTCTTTGGTCAAATTTAATTGTTTAATTCAGAAAATGATGAGATCTTGGTAAGTTTATTATTTATTTATCAAAGTCCTATGTTTTTTGTTAAATTTTCGTTTTTCAATCTCCTAAATAAACCAAAACTTTGATTTTAAAGAACTGTGATGAGTTCCTAGTATGTAAAAACATTTTTAACTAATGGAACGAATGATGTCCTGAAATGTTGATGTCTTTCCTTTCAAGAGACCCCAAAATATGTATGTACATGTGCCCGTCAGATGTGCAGAAGTTAACTCGACCATAGAACCAGGAATCGGTGGAGGAGTAGGAAAAGCAGGAAGGAGGAAAAACGAGAACACATTGTTATTGGAAGCTGGGAAATCGGTGACTGTTAAAGGACTTGCTAGCTGATGGGGCGGGGGGCGGAGAGACTGGGAGGACCGGAGGACATTGGTGGGTCGTTAGGCGAGCTCTGTGTATGTTTGTGTGTGGATAGTGACTGAGGACCCCTTGAAGGAGGCGGGGAAAGGAGCCACAGCGGAAGCAGACGAAACGAAACGAAACAGTCTTTTGCTAAAAGTTTGAGTCTGACATGTGCAGCTGTGTGTGCAGGACCTCTGCGTCCACCCACCTCTATATATATATATATATATACACGTATATATACACACATATGTATATGTTTGTATATATATATATTTATCGACTTTGTGTGAGCTCGTGAAAACATCAAGCGAACGGAAGAAGCTGTCCGACGGATGCCTAAGCGGAATGCTGCTCCTGCTCAATGTTCCATTAGTCCTAATGTGGAACGAAATGGTAGTGGGGAGTGTCCTAGTGGTAGTGGTTGTTCCCCATTCACCGTTAACGGTTTCCCGCCATTTTTCGTGATGGGAAGCAAACCATTATCAATAGGGTTTATTTATCTTTTTATTTTGTTATCTTTAAGGGAAGGTATTAAGTTTATTTTATGATTTTTTGATCTGTAAATATTATATTCCATTTTATTTATATTTTAATCATTTCACATTAATTGTTGTCTTTTTTTTAAGCTTTACTTATCAGTTTTGCCCGGTTTATTGCCCTGGAAGAATCTTCATGTGAAGGGCTTAGCTTAGCTGGCACTTTTCTGTCCTGTTGTGGCTGGCTGTCTTCGCTTAGAAGTAATTCCCATATAATTCAGTCGTTCCTTGTCATTGTCTTGCTCATATCCGTGATGAGGACTTAGTTTTAGGTTCCCAACGCTACAGCAGTAGCAGCAAATTTGCAGTGGCTTTTGGGTGAAGAGAGCAGAGAGAGAGACTAGGGGAATATCAGATGCCCTTTGCTATACTTTTATTTATATTTATTTTAAAAAGATATAAATATTATTTTTACTTTTATTTCGGCCTGTAGCATTTACTAGGAATATGCCATGAATATGCCCTGAATATGCCATGAATATCCCTGAATATGCCATGAATATGCCATGAATATGCCATGAATATGCAATGAATATGCTATGAATATACCAAGAATATATGTACCTAAAATATTTAAGGAATATACCAGGAATAAGATACGAATATATCTAAAATATTTCAGTAATATCTAAATATTTAGCTATGGCTTATTAGTACATATATTTATAATTAAATTATAATTATATTTTCAATTATAATTATATAATTATAAAGTATATAAATTAATATAAAATATATAAAATACAAAATAAATAAATCTCAAAAATTTGAATTTAATTAGAGTTTTAAAAATCCTTTTTTTCCTGACTTATTCTGTTCTACATTATCCCTCCAAGGCTGATGCCTATCCTATAAGCTCTATGTTGGTAGGGTGCCACATACACCCACATACACCCACCTACACACCCACACACACACACACACACGTACATCAACAAGTCTGCTCTGAAATACAATTTACTTTTCGTTGGGATTACATTTTGTGTGTGTTCTTTGCCATTTCTCCTTGCCGCTCGTCTTGTTTGCCATTCGCTTTTTGTAAATAAAAAGAGCTCAGGCTTAAATGATAGGGTAGGGTGTGTGGTAGGGTGTACGGTGTAAGGTGTAGGGAGGGGTTAGGGCGTGGGAGGGATAGGTGGATAAAGTGGGCGGGGACCGTCACCGCCGCAAGCAGTTCAAGCAGTTGAGGCGGAAAGTACGCATAAGCTCTGTCAGTGGCATAGTTTTCCTTGTTTTCCCTTATGTTTTTCTTGTTGTTTTTTTTGAGTCTAGTTTTTTTTTTGTATTTTTTTTTTGTAGGGATTATTATTTGCCATATTATAAGAAAACGGTTTTAGTTCAAATGTCAACAGCAGCAGCAGGAGGAGGGGGGAAAAGAGAGTGCAAATGTGAGGAAGGATAGCAAGGATGGCAGGATGGATTTATTATTCGGTTGCCAAGGCGGGTTGCCAACCGTATGTGCCTTTGATCAAGATCAGGAACTTAAGTCTGTATGTTATTATATTTATTATTTTTTTTTAAGTTAAAAGTTAAATCCTCGTTTCTAAGGAAATTTTAGAGATAATACTGTGCCATGAAAATGATATGAATATGCTGTGAATATACCAAGAATATACTTAAATAATTCAAGAAATGTACCAGGAGTACGGCATGAATATGCTATGAATATACCAAAATATGCTATGACTATACCAAGAATATACCTAAAATATTCAAAAATATGTAAAATATATGGTATATATTGTATATTTTGGTATATTTTGGTATATTTTGGTATATTTTGGTATATTTTGGTATATTTTGGTATATTTTGGTATATTTTGGGGTATACTCGGGTATATTTTGGTATATTTTGGTATATTTTGGTATATTTTGGTATATTTTGGTATATTTTGGTATATTTTGGTATATTCTTCTATATATTTTGGGGTATACTTGGGTATATTTTTCTATATTTTGGTATATTTTGGTATATTTTGGTATATTTTGGTATATTTTGGTATCCTTTGGAATATTTTGGTATATTCTTGTATTATTTGGGGTATACTTGAGTATATTTGGGTATATTTTTCTATATTTTGGTATATTTTTCTATATTTTTCTATATTTTGGTATTTTTTTTATATTTTTGTATATTTTGGGTATATTTGGGTATATTTTATTTTATGTATCTTTGAGTAATACATTTTTCTACTTAACTTTTGATTCATTTCTCCCGTTATTTCCCCTTCAAGAAAATCCCTTAACAATTATTTTCCTTCATATTTTCCGCACCAATTAAATTCATATAATTTTCCGCCCCATAATCACTTGACCCGACCCCAGATTTCTCCAGTTTCAAGTTTAATCCTATATGATATATACGCTGACCATCCCCCTTTGAGGAGAGGAGAATTATTGTTGTTGTTGTTGATGACCAATTCGATAATAATTCACGCAGGAAAAGGACGATGCAAAAGGATGTAAGCAGTAAGTCAAATATTTTCAGCACACAGCATTTATGGCCAAGCCAAGCCAATGTTGTGATCGTGTGCCCAGCCCACTCGGGACCTATGCTCCTTCCTTATCCTGTTTGCATATAATTTGTACAAGCGGGGAAGAAGGGATGTCTGTGCGTGTGTATGTTGTTGCCCCATTAAATCCATGATTTATGTTCTGTTTAATGTGAAAAATGCTATGTTTTTACCAAAGAGATCACTCCCCGAGCACGCTTCATTATTAGTGGAGGGTTGGGAGTCCAAACTCCGACGGCGTCGGCCACTAATCAAGTTGACCACTGGTCAAGTCACCCCTTGACCAGACCTCAGCCCGACTCCCTGAACTTCCGAACCCGAACCCGAACCCGAACTCGAACTCGAACCTGATTCCCAGGATCTAAAGCCTGAAGCCTGAACCTGAACTGAGATGAGCGTGACCAGTGAACAGGGAGCAACCCCCTGAGGTCCTGCCAAGTTTATTTCAATTTGCATACCAATTGCTCGGCCTGATTTGCTCAGTCAGGGTGGGAAAGCAGGCATTATTATATAGAACGATGTGATGTATATATAGAACGAAGGGTTGTGCAGTCAGTCAGTCCTGCCCAAAGGATAAAGGACAATGTGACGTAACGAAACGGCGGGGCCTTATAAGCGTGATAATGATGATGGCTGACCTCTGCTGGCTGACCAGCTGCTTGGCAAAAATGGCCGATGCCTTCCTTAACTTTTGACCATTGGCGAAGGTCCTGCCGGGGATCAGCAGCAGCAGCAGGATCCAGCCACGTGCTCAAGACGCTGCCCAGTCACTGCAATTTGGGATTAGACAGCCCATTGACACTGCAGGCAGGGGGTCCTTTATCCTGTTTGCCTCCCTTCCTTGCCTTGCCTGGGCGGTGGTGGTCAGCGCCTGTCAACATTATTTCTCAATTAATTTTGAATTTCTCATGAAATTAACCCAGAATTTGGCTGGGCAGTGACCTTCGCCACTTGGCAAGGGGCACGTGTTTGGTCAACGGTCACTGCCTCAGAGGAGGGAGAGGGAGAAAGGAAGTTAGTCCTTCGTCCTGGGATTGGATTATTGGTAGTTGTAGTAGTTGTAGTAGTTCCCTTGAGGAACCGACACTTGTTGAGGGCTTGAAGTGTGTATTTATCATTTTATTGCATTTACTTAAGGCACCGGAAAAAATTATATTTATTTTAATATTTATTAAGAATATTTTTTAATAAATAAATGAAATAAATTAATAAATCATTTATATTTCTTAATATTCTTTTATAATTCTTATATTTCTATCTATATTTATTTGTATTTTTATATTCTAATATTTCTATCTAATATTTTTCTTATATTTTTTTATAGTTTTTTATTGTTATAAATTTTCTATACTTTATTTTTATATTTTCCTTGCATTCTTTACATATTTTACAACTTGTTATTTATTTTTTTTTTAAGTGCAGCAAATCCTTGCTGCAGCAAGTCCTTAAATGAAATTAAGTCCGTGTCGGCATGCGCTGCTGTCGCTCTTTATATATATTTTTTCTGCTGCTGCAGCCAGGAAGTGATAGAATGAATGGGGCTGGCCTCCCCCCCTTTTTCCGCAAAAGGAAGAAAAAAAGGGAAAAAAGGAAAAATGCACAGACAGACTTCCTGTGGATTTTCCGGAATTTAATTTATTAAAACAACGACGACGGACAAGAGTGCGAGTCCTTAAACTGGAACCGATCTATATCAGCTTCTGGGATCTGCCAACTTTATCTTTTCGAAATTAAAGTCAGGGGCAGGCATATTCCCGTTTTGAATTTGTGACAGGACCCTTAGGGGGCAACCAGGCAAGGCTCCAAGCAAAAGCCAAAACAACAGCAGGACACACAAAAGGGGTTAAAGTTAAGCTCTCTCAAGGATCAGGACGAAGGGAGGAGACACGATCTCACGAATTAAGCACACAAAAATGTGTGAAGGTAGCGCTTGATTGACACGTTGACAGTCGCAGGACGAAGGACAACAGGCACACACAGCCGGTTGTCCCGAATCCGGATCCCGTTGCGTCGTCGCGATCCTGGCAACGAGATTGCTCCTCGTCCTCCTTTGCCTCTAACCCCCCCGTCGCGGAATTGTTTTAAATATTAAAAAAAAAAACAGAAACGCAAATGCATGTCCTGCGGCGTCCTGATCGGCGAATATCCGTTGGAATATTATTGCCGCAACCGCAGTTTATATGCTTTTATTGATATTTTAAATCAGTTAATGTGTAAAGAAGTTCTTTTTTAAGATGGATTGTTTCTCTTAATTTAAAGATAAAGCTTGGAAAATTGATTTATTGAAAATTTAAGGGGTTTTTAAGCTAAATTTCTGCTTTAAAAAATAGTAAAACGTTTTTAAACTATTTTTTCTTTATTTTTGAAGTAAAGATTAGGATTAAAAATGTTTTTATACCTGGGTAAATGATTGTTTGTTACGAAAAATATTTTGAATTACTTAAGAAAAGCCTGAAGTAAATAAGTCTGTGGTTTTTATTTAATTAAGTTTTTTGGGGACTTTTCTAAAATCTGTAATTATTTGTTATAAATTTGTTGTAGGCATATAAATAGCTTACAAGGGTTAAAGTTAATTCAAATTAAATATTTTACATAATTTTCGGGGATTTCAGGAAGTTTTTTTATAAATAAATTGAGACCCCAGCATTAAGAAAAATATTTCTCAAGAAAAGTTAAGGTTTTAGTCAAATGGCTAAAAAATCTGAATATTTATGGCTACATATTTTCTAAAATATAATTAAAAAAATATAAGTGCATATTACCTGGTTATGTGTTTGTTCCTTAAATAATATATTTCTTTTAATAATTCTATTATTTGTTATATATATTCTATTTTATTTATATGTATAGTTCTTATTTAATTATTTAAAATATTATTTACTTTGATATCATTTTATAAATGGATTTAATTATTTTATTAATTGATTATATGCATTTAATATAATGTATTTATTAAGTATTTATTTTATTGTTTGATTTATTGCTGTAATTTTATTAGTAGTGTATTTATTTCTGTATTTATTTATTATTTATTTTGTGGATTTAGTTATATATTTACTTATTTATTGTTTTATAAATTTATTAATTTGTATATATTTTTTTATATATTTATTTCTTATTCAATTAATTTGTATATATTAATTTAAATATTTATTTCTTATTAATTTTTATTTTTATTATTTAATTTACTTTTTAAATGATTTATTGATCCAATAAATTTGCAGCCGTTGATGTGCTATCCTTAGTGATCGTCTGGCAACTGTTTTGGCCTCCGATTTCGATTCTAGGTGTCCCCTCCAAGTCTCCGATTAGGCACGCACATCCTTTGCCTGCCAGAACGCAGGACATCTGTTTTCGCGCTTCATATATATTTCGTTTCTTTTTTTTTCAATATCAATGTGGAATATGCAAATTTGCATTTTTTGGTTTTTGTTTTCATTTCGCTCTTTTCTATCGGGATTAGAGCGCAGAGTAGTAGTGCCCCTTTCGCATGTCCCACCCCGGGAAATAAAAGATTATAATGACGGTGCAAGGATGGAGATCGGGCATTATAATTTGCATTTCTCCGCAGGAAGTTGTCACACATCAGGGCGAGGGGAGGGAGGCCTACCGACCTTCCTTCCATCCTTTCTTCCTCCCTTTTTTTTGCAGATCAATAAATATGCAAATTTGCACTCGCCGTTTGCTGTTATCCTTTTGCAACATTGCACACAATAAATAAAAAAAAAATATACACACAATGCACAGGACTCGGGATTTTTTGATTTTGGGATTTCGGGACCCAGGAAAAGCCCTCCCCTTCCGCGGCTGCATTCTAATTTCCATCATTTTCGCAAATAATTGATTTGTGTTCGACACACATTTCTTTTTCGTCTCGTTTCGTTTCATTTCCTTTTTTTTTTTTGCAGAGCGAGTTTTAATATTCAAATTACGGCATTGGCATTCAAATTGCACATCCGGTCGGTGTCCTTGTCGCTACCTACTTTGCATAAAACATTATGTGTATAGGCATTAACCCTTCGCATCCCCCTTTCCGATCGGGAATCCAATTTTCCATTTCCCTGGCCGATTTTATTTCGGGTCAGAGAGTGTCCCGATGATGGCAAGGTGTGAAGTGGCCGTGATCCTTGATAAGACACAAGGATTCCTTGGGCCAATTTATCGGCGGCCAGAGATAGGACATCGAAGTTGATCGCTGATGTGCTTTTTTGTGAGTCCTTTGGGCAGTGACATTCAATTAATTAATTGATTTTATTGGTTGACATTATTAAGTAGATAAATTATATAACATTTTATTAAAAGTATAAGTATTTTAATAATATATAGGCTGTAACCTTTTATTAACTTATTTATTTTTTTTTATTGTATTATTATTTTTGTGTTTTAATGCTATTATTTATAATTTTTGTAATTTTAAACCTTAAATGCTTAAATTATTAAGAACCATGGGTTTCGCTGTAATTTGTTTATATTTTATTTGTATTTCATGTATTTTAAGTTGCACAAATGCTTCTTCATATTATAAAGTTTTTATTATAATATTGCTTTTAGTTTTTAAAGGCTGATTAAGTTTCTGCTGTAGGTTGATTTATACAAAATTGTATCACAGATTATAATTTTATTTAATTATTTTTCTGTTTCTTTAATTTATTCAACCTGATATAATTAATCAATACTCAGAAAATACTTGGAAAAAATAATAATTAAATGCTTGAGTCTGTGAAATCCATTAAGTTGATGCTTTTGGTTGATTAACTTTTGTTGCTGTTATTGGAAAACATTTATAATTTGCACATTAATAAATATTAATATTTTAAAATGAAAATTAAAGTGCAAATATTTTTTTCTGAAATATAAAAGGACTTTTATATTATTTTAGTTTTCTATGTTAAGTAAATATTAAAAGCAACTATTAGGCTGCTATCATGGCTCCCCAATTAAGAAAATTAATTAAGAAAATAAGGAAACTAGATGCAGAAATAAAACATTAATAAAAAAGAGTTAAAATGCTTGCAAAATGATTATTAAATTCTGGAAAATGTCTGCCTCTCCCCAAAACTTATAATTAATGCCCACATATTAGTTGTCAAAGGACTCTATCTCGGTTCTATCGTTTTGCAGAATTTAGGATTCAAATCTTGGAATTAATTGCCATAAAAATGTTAGTGGAAGCACTCGGCACTATCTTTTGGCAATCGAATATGAAAATCATTTCAAATGTGGCTTTCGTATACATAGGGACATATGTACGTGTGTGTGTGTGTGCAGCGAATGAATCGCCCACACATGCACACACACAAACATACACACATTGAGGCACCCCGAAGTGCTCACATAAATATCGCGCATTGTGTATATGTATTGGCTTACATAAGCCTCGGCTTCTGCCCAGCTTGGTCCACCCCTTTGCACCACCCCAACCCAACCATCCCAACCATTCCGGCCACCCCTGGGCCACCCCCAGTGCCTTCATTTGTGTCTCTCTTTCGATAGCACGAAATGTGCATATGCTTCAAAGTGCTCTCCACATCCATTTCCAACTCTCGCACACACATGTGCGCAGGCACACACACAAACACACACACACACATTACAGCGCACACATACGGGCTCACCCGCAGGACATGCACATATATACATATATACAGAGGGACAAGACAATAAGGAGGAGTGGGTGGTGGTTGGTTGGTCGGTCGCCTGCCAGCCTGCCTGGTCGGTGGTGGCTCAAAGGGCTACTTTAGGGATGTATATGTGTGCGGCAGCCGATAGGACATATCGATCCGAAAATATCGAATTTTAAGCTATTGATTGTTGCTATAAAATATTTTCTTAATCAATATGATAGTCAAAACCATGCTTTAGGGATAAAATTGTATTTTTTGAGGGTATTAAATTAATTACAATGAACAAACAGGTATATATCGAAGCAAAAATCGATCTTTTAGTTATCGAAAAAATTAAACATTAAAGTATCGACTTTAGTTGTAAAATTATACAAAAGCTGTAATGCCTACAACATGGTCTAAAAGTGGTCTAAAAGTGGTCTGGAACATGGTCTAAAAGTGGTCTGGAACATGGTCTAAAAGTGGTCTAAAAGTGGTCTTGAACATAGCGTTTCTGCTGATTTAATTAAATAAAAATAAATTAAATTATGTTGGCTATCGAAAAATATGTAAAATTATCGATAACTTATATTAATTCACAGAAATCTTAGTAAAGTTTTTAATTTTTCCTATAACTTTAAAACAAAATCAGTTTTGATGACTAAATGCCATCCCTAGGACTCTTTTTTCTAACTGCTTCGAGCTCCAAACACACACACACACACACACATGCTCACGTCTCTTGACTCCCCACCTTGGGCTCTTCCTCCTCCTCCTCCTCCTCCTGCTGCTACTACTGTCAGGACCTCCTCTCCTTTGGCGTTGTCGCCCGGGCGACCATTATAAGCATGAGATATTCATTTGCTTCATTCTTCACATAGCCACTGACATGGACCGTGCCATGGGCCAGAGCGAGGCGGCGAATTGGCCAATGGAAAGAGATGGGGCGATAAAGGATGGAGTCCCATGTATGTGAGCTGCGCAAAAGTCCTTCAATTAAAGATACGATGGCGAGCGAGATGGAGATGGAGATGCAGAGGGAGCGAGAGATGTGCAGATGTGGAGAGCGAAAGTTCAAAATGTGCAAAAAGCAGAAAGCACAACTCCCCAGTAATCACACACACTCACACATATTCGTGTGTGCCCAAATGCGTGCCAGGATACAGGATACAGGAAAATCCAAGTACAGTCGATCTTCCATAAGTTCTTCTTTGGCCAACTAAATGTCTAGCAAATCTTCTGATACTGAAAACCTCAGACTAACCTTCAGGGTTATAAAAGGAGAGACTTCAGAGTCCT
The DNA here is from genome assembly GCA_008042515.1 of Drosophila truncata. NCBI lineage: Eukaryota > Metazoa > Arthropoda > Insecta > Diptera > Drosophilidae > Drosophila > Drosophila truncata. The sequence continues at coordinate 501 of VNJQ01001329.1, read as the reverse complement.
TCTTGGGGGGATTATACTCTTGTGATCGCTTCAAAATTAGGGAATTGGAAGATTCAACAGTTATATACAGCAGAAACTGTTTATAATTATTAAGTATTTTTCGATCTAGTCAGCCTTGACTCGAATCTGTCATGTTTCTATCCTACCTAAGCTCGACGAGCTCCATCAGAATTCATTCTCAACGAACACCTCCAACCGGCAACATCTAAAAAAAAAAAAAAATCGAAATTTTCGGCTAACAATTTTAAACATTAGTTTAGGATTAGGATTAGTTTTAGGATTAAGTGTAAAGTGTGTATTTTTATTATAAGACAATTTTACACGCTTGGAACGAAGCTGAAATAAAAACAGGTAAGTCTCAAAGTTAAATTCTGTCGTTCGTTTCTAATCACCGTGAATCACAGAAGAAACACTATGAATGACTTGCTGCGGAAATGTGGATGATAGGTAAATATAAAACGAAGCTGTATGTCCTTTCCCTTCACATTAAAAACACAATAT